>LGRX02029345.1:0-71743 GCA_001247695.2 Cymbomonas tetramitiformis | reverse complement strand
CCAAGGTCGACCTCGAGGACATCTACGCCCACGTCCTCGAGATTTGGGAGAGCGAACACGGTGTTGGCCGCGTGAAGCAGCCTAAACCGTCACCTCCAACTTCCCCAGCTATACTTTACTCTGGTGGAGTTGACGTGAAGACCCTCATCCTCGAGTTCGAGAAGCAATTGGAGACAGCTACTTCGACTCTCATGCCCCTCAAGGACTCAATCGCGAAAGCCCACGGGCCACTTTCTGGTTTCACTGACTCTCACCGCCACCGCCAGCAGCCTGACGGTAAGCGGGGTGTCTCCTTTCCGCCCTCGCGTTGGCGGGATGAGCGCAACAGGAGGGACGACGGCAAGTTCCATGGCCGCGACAATCGTGTTGGAGGCTATGGCGGGCGGAGAAATTACCGCTTCGCCGCGAACCCGCTCAAGACCGACGGGAATTGGCGGCAGGACCACTACAAGAAGAACTCCGCCCAAAACATCTCGTTCCACGTGGCCTCCTCCGCCTTCGTCCCTGAGTGCGCGCGTTGTCCGCCTGGACACTTCCACGACACCGCGAATTGCCCCAAGGACGACATGGCGTGCGCGGAATGCGACTTGGTCACCGCCGACGAGAACGACGAGATTGTGTCCGCGTTCCAGACCGCCTTCGACGCCCAGGACGACGCCACCTTCGCTCAACTTTGTGGCCGACATGATCATCCCGTTGTTCGTCACGACGAAAAGCCCTTCACCTTCGCGGGCGACATCAACATTGGCCTTCGGGCACAGTACGCGGGCTTAAAGCCTTCTCACCCCTCCCTCCTTGCAACCCGTGTGCATGAAGCACGTGCAGCTCTCCGTGAGCTGAAGCAGGTAGCCGGTGGTGCTGAGTCGGCCCCGCAACATTTTCCCATGGTTCATTTCGGCTCGGCCACGCCCGCCGTGATCGACGAGAGCATCGTGGAAACTGAGCCGCAAGTGGCAATCGAGGACGGCGAGAACGCGCTAATCTTTCCGAAACGGTTCATCGACAACGAGCCCACCTTCGAGCAATCTTTCATGGACAACATGTCTGTGAAATTGGGCTTCTTCGAGCCCGAGTCAGAGGTTTCGGCTAAATCCTTCAACCCCCTGCCTCCGTACATTTCTTCCACGCATGATTCAGCTAGCGTGGCTGACTCGGAGTCTGACGGCGAGGAGTTGCGTGTGGACGCACCGCCACCCGCTCCACGGGTTGGTGGTGTCCGGACACCGTCGATTGGCAATTTGCTCACGGCGGCAGCACTGCCAGCTCTGTTTATGTGTGTAAGCATGTCCTTGATCAACACCGTCACCGCCTCTGCACTTTGTGGCGTGGAGATTGCTCCGCGGGCGGTGGTGTACGGGCAGTACGCTGATTATCGGGGTTGTAAGGTGGACTTCTTCACTACCTTCCCCTTTCTGGACTTTGGACCCGCTGACCCCGACGACAACTTCGATCTGGACTCTGGTGTTCCGGGCTTTGACACTTTTGACTTCTTCAATCTGGACTTTGGGACTGACAACAACAACCTCTCCAATGAACTCTGCTTTGTGGACCACTTTAAAAGTGGCTAGAGTTGTTTTGTAACTGCTAGTAGCCCTGCTAGATTAGCTTCAAGGCCAAGATGCCTCCCTGTGTGCACGGCTAGCTAGAGATTTGGGACCGCCCTGGCCAAGAGCACATGCCCCCTCTAGAAATTGTTTCCACCGCTTTGAGATGGTGTGTTTTCAAACTGCAACAACCCTGCTCCACCCTAACTCTTCCTCCGTAATAGTCCAGGGTAGTGTGCTGGATGTGACACACCGTGTGTCACTTCCTATTATCTGTACTAGTACTCGGTACAGTACGGGTGTCACAGGTTTAGGGTTTCCGGCATAAAGCCGAGACTAACTTATGTTTTATTTACACTCTTACAAAACCGAAATAGGATATGGACACAGAGAGTGCGTCAGATATCACAGGGCAGTATATGGTGCTTTGCCTTGCAGCTGTAGGAGTTAGTTAGAGCGTACTCTGTTTTCTCAGTTTTTACCGGCCATGCATCATTCATTGTTACAGTGCTTTGGACTCTGCTCATGTTTTGGACCTCACCAGCAGACGGTTTGTCTGGCTGGCGGGTTGTTAGTGATGCTAGGATTCACAGCATACCGTACTAGTCAGTAGCCACCTCAGACGAGGTGGTGTGCCGAGATACCGATATTCAGTAGTTGCAGGCTATAACCGTATGACAGATGATAGTAGTTACAGACTCTGCATGAGACACTGATAAGGACGCAAGTGTAAGCATTCTGACCGTAACCCAATATATAGTCGTAGCTATATATCTCACAAGGGGTGACACTACGGGGACACTGACTGTCATACGTGACACAAAGTCATGTTCCGCGTGACACCACCTCACCCCGAAGGTGTGAGTTCACTTCAAGATGCAACATGCTCCCCAAACCCCAGCTAGGCAAATCCACAAGTTGTCCTAGGCCCAAAGGGACCTTTTTCAATCCATCTAGAGGCGGCTCTCCGCATGGGCGATGACCTAGACTACAAGGATTGCAAAGCTAAAGAACGTGACGAGCTCCGCGTTGTGTACGAACTCTCGAGGAATTTTCGTTTGTTTTTCAACCGATGCCTACGCGGTGACATGACCTAACGCGGCCTGGCACCACCAGAGCGGGCGTGGCAATGGACGTGAGGCAAAAAACGCGGTGTGGATCCTCCCCGCACATGATGGCGAAATCTGAAAGGAGAATGGACGCGATGGGTGCAGCAGCACCACCACACGCCACCACCAGACAGCGGCCAAGAGGCGCGCAAGGTGGAGGGCAAAGCTGAGGATGCCGCGGGGCGAGCTCGTAGAAGTCAAAGCTCGGGTTTACGATGGCGAAAGCGATGGACTTGAGTTTGGCGTTTGGTGCATGAGCACCACCAGACACCACCACACTATATCCAGTTGTAGAATCTCGTCGATGTACCTGAAGAGTCCCTAGGGCAGCCTGAACAGCGGCCATGCGCGCACGTTGTCGCTCAGTGGACATAGTCCCACTGCAGCCTGCAGAATTCTGCGAAGGCAAGATAGGGTTCCAAGTGAAAAACAACAACTTCTCGTAAAATTGACAATTTCCAGCGATGGAAAAGTCAAAGTATGGTGAATTTTGAAGAGGAAGACGCCGGTGACGTCAAAAAAGTCGTGCGGTAAGCCGATATTCCGGCAGAAGCGGTGCTGTTGTCCAGGAAGGCGAAGGCTTAGAAGATGATGTCGTCGTAGTCGTAGATGGAGGTGTCGTGAGGCCAACAGTGGCGAGATACGTCACGCCGAGATGTTGACCCGCTGGCGCACACCGACGGTAGCAGAAGGGCGCTCGCTGGAGATGCAAGCTGCAGACTGCAAAATTATGTGAAGAAAAGATAGGGTGCGAAGGCGAAACCGTAACTTTCCGTAAAATTGATAACTTCCAGTGATGGGGAAGTCAAATTGGGGTGATTTTTGACAAGGAACACGCTGGTGACGTCAAAAGTCGTAATGCGGTTGTCGAGGAAAGCAAGGGAAAGCCGTGGCGTAAAAATCTCCCCACGTGCATGTGGATGCAGAGTGACGCGGCCAAGGAAAGTGGTGTCGGATCCGACCAAAATTTCCAACGTCAACCAACGCGAAGCGAGGAAAATGAAGTCCGCCTCGTGCACAAGCCTCCCCGTAAGTCCAATAAACCAGGCATCAGCTAGGCCATACCGCTCCGCCGCGCCTCTAGTGGAGCCCCTCACTCCATCCCAAGCGTCGCTGCTTAGCCAGACATGGCTAAAACTCGCAGTGTCTGAATAAAGAGTGCGTGGGGCCAAACCTGTTGGATATACCCCTAGGACTCGGGATATATTCACTCAGTGATAGATTTTCTCAGAATGAATTAAATACTGGAATATCCCGGTTCAAGATATCAGACAGTCAGTGAACCAATATAGATAAACTCGTATAAGAAATAAACCCTAAGCTAGATATACTCGGAACGGTCACGGAGTCGGAACGGTCTCGGTCCTAGCTACCTGTGACACCTTGATGTGTCACAGCACGGGCTTACGGATCAGTCGCAGGTCCAGTGTTGGCTACCTAGGAATCTGTCATAGGGGCCTGCACCGGGACTCCTGGTCAGGGCTGCCTATACAGATTTCAGCACACCACCCCAGCACTGTGGGTGGTGACTGACAGGTAAGTCAGAGAAGTTAAGATAAGTTAGGGTAGAAGCTAGGGTGACAAGCCTAACTGCTAATTCAACTGTGCCATTCTGATACACAAATTGAAACCCTCTAGCCGGCACAAGAATAGTGCAGAAATATACAGGTACTCAGGTCCTGCTAAACTACTGAAAAGCACTGTGGCAGCAAACCAGATTGAAGATTGTAGATGTCAAAGTAAAGCATAAACCAACTTGAAGACCATGTTGAGGACAAAGCACACCTCAGCACACCACCAGAGTGGTGCACTGCCAGAGCCAGAAGGAAAGCTACTCGGGCTCAAAGTCCAGAGGTGCACCGTCACCACAATGCCCACGGTACGAGTAGCTTGCAGCACCGCTCTCCAGTGGGTCAGGCGGCCGGTGAATCACCGTCGCAGCACCCAGGGAGTGCAGTACTGCATCCAGAGTGACGGGGTCCAGCTCGGATATACCGGGGTAGATGCATAAGTCTCCCCTGCACAGCACAGGTTGCGGTGCAGCCCGACCCGATACCTGCACAGAGTCGATGCCATTGGCCGCCGTGTAGGCAGCAGCTCCCACTCCCATGATCGAGATCAAAAGAAAGAGAGAGACAAAGTAATGAAATCCCCACGGGCCCGCGTGTGCGGGGAAGCCCCATGGCGGCTTGCCACAACCGTAGGTGCGGGATGCACCACCAGACTGAGGCACGTGCGTGGGTCGCGGACTCCGACGCATGATTTGCCGAACGAAATGGCCGGAGTCCGCGGCTTCACGATGAAGCTGCCGTCGGCGAGGTCCTCGTAATCGTCGGTGTCGTAACCCGTGAAATCAACCTGCCCAATGGCGGCGTGGTTGACGGTCTGAACAAACCCCGCGAACTCACCGTCCGCGTCCGCTGTGGTGGTTACCCGCGCCGATTGCAGTGGCGCGGGTTTCACATCCTTTCCCTGCGAGACAGGCATAGCAGGGGCCGGCACGGCGGATGCCGATGCCGCCGCACCACCTGCCGGAACCTGCTCCTCTGGCGTGGTTCCCGCTGCGGCGGGCCCGCACACCAGAGCCGAAGCCTGCTGCTCGATGCCGTCAGGAGGCGGGAAAGACGCGTGCGTGAAGTGCACCTGGTGATTGGCCGCGGAGCGAACCTCCGCGGCAAGATCGTCGAGCCGTCGGAGAATGTCGTCCCCTACGGGCTCGTCGGAAGCCGACTGCTGCTCCACCGCGAAGCCGTAGGCGGACACGTCGATGCCGCCCACCGCTCCCGCACAAAGCACCGCAGGCGGCCCGTGCGCGGCGGCCGCACGTACGAGCAAAGGACTCCGCGCCATCGTCCGCTGCCTGCTGGAAGAGTGCGCACATGGCAAGCGCATGCACCCCCTCCGCGTCCTCCTCGTCGATAGGAATGCAGAATGCCGCAGCGGAGGTGGGCGGGTGTTGGCGCCCGCCCAACGGGCAGTCGCGGTAGAAGTGGTAGCTCTCACCTTTGCCCGCCTTCTTGCACCTGCCGCAGAACGGCTTTGCTCGCTGGTCGTCCCGGTCGAATCCCACGGGCGGCACCTTGTGCTGCCCCATACGGTAGCCCCTCGGCTGCTGCGCACGCTGCTGCTGCTGTTGCCGCTGCTTGTCCCGCTGTTGCCGCACCACCGGAGCGCCCTCCCCGTGCTGCCGCTGTACCAGCTCCTTCAGCTCCGTGATCTTCACGAGGAGGGCGTCGTACTCGCTGCTGGAGAGGTGTGCGGAGATGCCGTCCGCGCCAGAAGATCCTTCCCCGTGTCAGTCTGAGCCCAAGCCTGGTAGATCTCTACCACCATGGAGCGGAGTGCGGCCAACGGTACATGGGCCAAGTCAGCAGCCATGGGGTAGCGCACCTTAATCGCAGCGTAGAACGCCGGGTCAAGCCTGGTGTGCAGGCTCAGCTTACGCGTAGCCTCCGTAGGAGGTGTCCAGTCGGAGGCCCTGTTGTCCCGCACCAAACGTTGCTCCCGCGCCAAAATCGGCTGCGGGTCTACGTTTGCGGGGTAACGTAAGGCCGCATGCTCCTCCTGCTGCGACTCCCGCAGCGCCACCGGTACGCAGCCCTTGATGATGTCGACCAAAGCCCGCCGGCCATCTCGGTCAGAGGAAGCATCCGTACCCGTGAGCCAGACATACGCGTTGCTGTGCTTCTCCACCACGAGAGCCAGCACGTCGTACAGAAGGCCATTCACCCGGCTCACAACCGGGGTAAGGGGGTCGTCGAGATCAAAGGACTTCAGCTCCAGCCCAGCTGACTCGAACTCCGTACGTAGCTGCACCACCAGGTCGGACAGAAGGCCAGCGTCGTCCGTACCGCGGAAATGGTGTTTCTTGTCACCAAGAACGTCCTCGCGGACGCTCTTGGCCCAGGCACGATGCAGACGTGCCTTGTAGATCTCGTCGGTCAACTTCGCCTGTTCCTGCAAGTAACCCCTACGTTTCTGGACGCGTGCAATACATCGTATTGAACACATATTGCAGGCACATTGCACGCGTATTGACAATAAATGTTCAATACAATAAAAAATGTTACAATATGTGTGCAATATGCCTGCAAGCGCTCCAACATGTGTGCAACATAGTATTGCAGTGAGCCCTCATGTATTGGAGGCATATTGAAGTTCTGATGCAGAGAGTTATTTCAATATGCCTTCAACACATGTGTAGTATAGGGTTGGAGACATGCACCATGCATGTCGCAAACACTATGAAGGCATGTTGCAGACATATTGCCCACATATTGTATACATATTGTATACATATTGCAAGTCAACATTCAATATGTTGGATACACACTGCGGACCTACTGCATACGTATTGAACATGTAAACTCAATATGTTGTATATATATTGTGGACCTATTGAATATGTATTGAAACGGAACATTCAGTATGTTGGATACATACTGCGGACATATTGCATACGTATTGAACATGTAAATTCAATATGTTGTATATATATTGTGGACCTATTGAATATGTATTGAAACGGAACATTTAGTATGTTGGATACATACTGCGGACCTATTGCACACATATTGAACATGAAAATTCAATATGCTGTATATATATTGTAGACATATTGAATATGTATTGAAACGGTACATTTAGTATGTTGGATACATACTGCGGACCTATTGCATACGTATTGAACATGAAAATTCAATATGCTGTATATATATTGCGGACATATTGCATATGTATTGAAACGGTACATTTAGTATGTTGGATACATACTGCGGACCTATTGCATACGTATTGAACATGAAAATTCAATATGCTGTATATATATTGCGGACATATTGCATATGTATTGAAACGGTACATTTAGTATGTTGGATACATACTGCGGACCTATTGCATACGTATTGAACATGAAAATTCAATATGCTGTATATATACTGTGGACATATTGCATATGGATTGAAATAAAAGTTGCCTATATTGGATATATACTGAAGACCTATTGCATGCATATTGCACAGACATATTCAACATGCTGCGTGCAAGTATGCTGTGGACCTATTGCATATGTCAACGAGAGGCATATTGAACACAATTAATATTGAATACAATTACAAATTGTCAAATTTGTTTCACAAATGCTCCCCCTGCCGTACGTAGGCTACGTCCACTACAAGGTTTTTATTTTTGTTCTTCCCTCGCGCATGAAGGCCTTCTGCAAGAGGAGGGACGCCTCCGAGCCGGGATTCCCCACTCGGTGGCTAGCGTCCATCCCTTCCGGGAGGCGCTTGTCCACCTCCTTCATGATGTAGGAGATGGCGCTGCGGACATATGCATATGGCTTCTCTTTGCAAAGCATCTTCATGTCGAGGATATCAGTTACCTGCAGCCCCACCAAACGAAATACATGTGTCAAATATTGGAAATATAGTACACAGTACTATTACAGTACTATTACAGTACTATAACAGACATATTGTACACATATTGTGCACATATTGAAAGGGTTGGTGCGCACCTTGATACCGATGAGCCCCTCGGTGAGGGGGAAATCGGGGCCGTCCATGATGTGGTTGGGGAGAATATCCCCAACCGCATTCGCCACCACCAACCCGGCGAACAGCCCGACGTTGGCCTTCAATCGGCCGGTGTTCGTCACGAGTCCGCCTTTGTCGGGACGGAGCGAACTCTTCATCGCTTCGTACTCCGTTTGAGCCCCCGCGTACACCACCACCTCTTTCCCCACCTTGAAGATGTCTTCAACATTGGGGGCTTCGGGCTTGGCAAGCTTGGCGGGCTTGGCCGGTGACGGGGCCGGTGACGCGGCCGCCTTGGCCTTGCCCTTTGCGGATGCGGAGGCGGGGCCCTCCGAGGCCTTGGCCTTGCCCTTTGCGGATGCGGATGCGGAGGCGGGTGCTTTTTTGGCCTTGGCCTCCACCTCCTTTTTCTTGGCATCCGCCTCCAGGCGGTCAGCCTCCTCCTCGTCGTCCTTGTCGGGGGCGTTGTGGTCGTAGAGATAGGCGACTGCAAACAAAAAATGCTATCAACCGTAAGTTTTATGTCGTATGTGTACAGTATGTTACAGGTATGTTACAGGTATGTTGCAGGCATACTACATACATATTGCAGGCATATTGTTGCCCTACCTTTCAGAAAGGTGCACAAGTATGCTGAGTATGCTGAAGGTGTGCTGTGGCATGCTTCACATATACTGCGAGCGTGTGTCACGTGTATTAGAGGGTGGGAACGTACCCAGCCGCTGTCTTGCCTCCCCTTGCAAGCACTCCACCTTGCTGTTAGGCCCCTCCTCCAATTCGAATTCGGGGAGGGCTTTGAGCACCTCCATCTTCTTGGCGATTTGCCGCACCGGGCATGTGGTAGGGACCCCCTCCTCCATACACGTGGTGTACGGATGTAGCTTTTGGGGGTCCACCCACGTACACATTCCGGTTTTCGTGTCGGTCGCCCACCGGCCGCACTTCCAAAGATATCGATTGTTGTTCACGATCGAACGGGCTTTCGCCCGCACGAAGGAGTTAGTGGGCGCGGTCGCCCACTTGCAGCGGTTTTGTACCGCGGTGACGTACTTCGACACCGCGGACTCTTGCTTCGGCACGTGAAGTAGGGGCTCAAGACGCCCGTCCTTCACACGCAATTCTGCAAGTAATTCTCCCCAAACCCTTCCCAAATCAATATTTTTTCATGCACCGAAGGAACCAAGTTAAGTAAACGAAGCCGCATGCTTAGTACGTACCAAACTCCTCGTGACATGCTTTAATTAGTTGAGCTTCGAACGCGCTTCGAGCCCCCTTGCGCCTTTTTTTGCTCCCTTCCCCCCCTCCCTCCTCATCGTCCTCGTCGTCTTCCTTCGCCCTTTTCTTGCCTTTGTCGAGGAAAGCCAATGGGGTTTCCTCGATCCCTTTGGGCTCGCTAGGTGTCCCCTTTGCCCTCACCTTCGCAACGTAGTCAACGAAGCCCTCGTGCGTATGCTCAACGCCAAACAGCTCGCAGCTTTCTACATACTCAGCGTGCAACTCTTTGACTGACATTTTTCTTACACCTCTGCTGGCTTTTCTTACACCTCTGCTGGCTTTGTTTACACCTCTGCTGGCTGGTGCTGGAACGTGCTGGAAGGGCGGCTGCTGGAACGTCAACGTGCTTCCAGGAGGCCTTCCGTACGTTGCCGTGATGCGATGAGTGTTACCATGCATCGTGCACGCATGTTGGCCGCATGTGTCGGGCGCATTGCACCTGCGACGACCGACCGTTTGGAAATGCATTTTGAAATTTCGTCCATCGTGCATCTCGATTGTCATCGCGCTCTTTTTCTTTTTTTTGGGGGGGGGGAACGTCTAACCCGATTTTTCATTTGTGTTCATACGTTACTGTACTGTAGTCCAATACGCAACATCTTTTCAATCTCGTTGTCACAATGGTCTAGTGGTTGGCCGTCGGTCTTCAAAGCCTGCGGTAGTGGGTTCGAGTCCCACTGGAGGTATACACCTTGTCTGCGAGGAGTTGAGCTCCTCCTCGCTGGCGAAGTGTACCACCTCCATCTAAAGGTCAATGACAACCTTTTTAATCCAGGCCATCTCAGGGGTCATTTTGGGGGTACTTCTTGAGTTACGAATTCGGCCGTTCGATTCACGAACGAGGGGTGCAGATTCTCCTAAAAATTAAAATTCCAAAATTGTTTCCCCGAAAATCGTTCAATCTGTTCAATACTACTGCAATACGTGAGGGCTCACTGCAATACGTTACCGCTTGCAGGCGTATTGAAATGGCGTATTGGAGATGGGTCGAAAAAGTGCCAAGTCAGTTTTGCGAAGATCCGTCTGACGTGGCACTGGCAAAGCTGACATCAGCAGTTTTCAATACATCTCCAATACGCCATTTCAATACGCCTGCAAGCGGTAACGTATTGCAGTGAGCCCTCCCGTATTGAAGTAGTATTGAACAGATTCTCCTCTAAAAAGTTTTTAAATTTTTGTAAAGGTCAATATGCGTGCAACCGCGTGCAACCGCCTGCAGAGCTCAAGGCAGGGATCACTTCAATACGTGAGGGCTCACTTCAATACGTGAGGGCTCACTTCAATACGTGAGGGCTCACTTCAATACGTGAGGGCTCAAGACCTTGAGCCCTGCCTTTAGCCCCCCCTTTCAGTATGCTGCGGAAGTGTTGAAGTGAGCCCTAAAAAAGTTGAAAAAACATGTTCTTCAATTCTGGTGAGACTTGTTATATGGACTCAGGAGCTATATTTTGCGACATAGCTTGTGTGCGTTTTTTGTGGGGGGGGTCCGAAAACCTACTTTTGGGTTATTGCTTTACTTGAAAGTTCCTTCAGCATATCGTCAATATGTCCGCAGTATATGTCCAACATATTACAGCATAGTTGCAGTACATTTTCGAAGGGTGATGGGCGTGGTAAAGGGGACTTCAATGCAGTATGGTCCGAGGAGATCAAATTGTTCATGGTGAAAAGCGACCTCGCCATGAACGATCCCCTCAATCATCATCACCAAGTGATGCGGAGCGACATCGAACCGGCTTGCCTTCGGCTAGAGCCGCCGCCCTCGTCCAAGGGAAGGCGGCCCCCCCCGTACAACAATCTTCGTTAGCCAAGCGCGCGATGAGAAATCCCGCGCAAGGCGGGTGCTTAGCCGATCGAGAGCCGATCAAACCTTCCAATGCTCAGGAGGGTACATCCCTCAAACCCCCTCCCAATATCAAGCTCATATTCCCGGAAGGTTGGAGTACCGCGGAAGGCTTCCGCGACCCGGAGTATGAAACGATTACGAAGAAGGAACGCCTTTTGGCGTGGATTGCGCCTCCACATCTTCCAATATCTACGAGGGAACTGGAGTTGTCCGCGAGGTAGCACCCTTTCTCTTTCTTCTCGACGTTGAGGTTGTGTCTTTCTTGCTTCACAGGACTCTTTGCTACATGTATGCAACATGGTTACCATATGTTGCATACATATTGAGATTATATTGTAGGGATCCTGGAACACATTGCAGGAAAGTCGATGCGCACTATGTGGAAGTGGACACGGTATGGCATCATAAGTGGCTGCCAACGCGACTGCTCCCGCACGATTTCTCCAGATTGGCGCACGATTTATCTCCAGACAATACCGCGTGGCCGACTTGGTTACCACCTTCCGACATCTTGGAGCTAGAACCGGCAACGGTAACCTTTAAGGGGAAATCGTTTCGACTTGTTCCACCGGTGCCTAATTGCTTGCAACGGATTGTCGAAAGGATTCGTGGCATGCAAGAGGCAAGGTAAGGGACTCTCGCGGGGCATGATTTCCCTCCCACCATTCATCACGTGGCTCGCTGCAATAGTGCTGCAGCACGCTATCGTGATGGTTGCAGCATGTTGATGGGATGTTGAAAACATGTTGGGACGATATTGTGCAGAGATGCGGGCGAGGCGCCCCCCGAGGCGCACGAGGCCCAAAGCAAGGAGTCCCCCCCGCCGCCCAATGCTGAGGCACCCACGAGCCCTCCACTAGCCGGCGGGAGTGCAAGGTAAGGGACTCTCGTGGGGCATGGTTTCCCTCCCACCATTCCTCACGTGGCTCGCTGCAATAGTGCTGCAGCACGCTATCGTGATGGTTGCAGCATGTTGATGGGATGCTGAACACATGTTGGGACGATATTGTGCAGAGATGCGGGCGAGGCGCCCCCCGAGGCGTACGAGGCCCAAAGCAAGGAGTCCCCCCCGCCGCCCAATGCTGAGGCACCCACGAGCCCTCCACTAGCCGGCGGGAGTGCAAGGTAAGGGACTCTCGTGGGGCATGGTTTCCCTCCCACCATTCCTCACGTGGCTCGCTGCAATAGTGCTGCAGCACGCTATCGTGATGGTTGCAGCATGTTGATGGGATGTTGAACACATGTTGGGACGATATTGTGCAGAGATGCGGGCGAGGCGCCCCCCGAGGCGCACGAGGCCCAAAGCAAGGAGTCCCCCCCGCCGCCCAATGCTGAGGCACCCACGAGCCCTCCACTAGCCGGCGGGAGTGCAAGGTAAGGGACTCTCGTGGGGCATGGTTTCCCTCCCACCATTCCTCACGTGGCTCGCTGCAATAGTGCTGCAGCACGCTATCGTGATGGTTGCAGCATGTTGATGGGATGTTGAACACATGTTGGGACGATATTGTGCAGAGATGCGGGCGAGGCGCCCCCCGAGGCGTACGAGGCGCACGAGGGGCATGCTTTAGATGGGACCATCGGAAGTAGCATGCCTGACTTGCGGGCATCCTCAATGTCGACTAGTTCATCGTCCATATCGAAGAGCTTTTCCAGGTGATACATCTCATCATGTTTCCTTGCCTACTTGCTTTAGCCGTAACTATGCTGCAGCACGCTATCGTGATGGTTGCAGCATGTTGATGGGATGTTGGAAACATGTTGGGACGATATTGTGCAGAGATGCGGGCGAGGCGCCCCCCGAGGCGCACGAGGCGGCAAATTCAGCTGGTTTAGACGACGGCAGGTACTATTTCGGGATTTCTGGATTCATTGATGTAGTCACTGTTGACGCGGAACGTAGTCCTCACCAATTTCCACTTGACGTTACCCCCGAGGGAGACAACCTACCATCGAATGCGGAAGAAGCCTACGACTTCTTCGAAGCTCATCAAGCAATTTTGACACCGATCCGTATGGAAACTGTTGTCTACCTAGTACACGATGGCAACTTCGAGGCGACTACATACGGCTCGCTGCTGCCCGACGACTCTCAACTCGATAATCCTACACGAGACAATGTGCGGGAGGTTCGGTGCCTTGGGCGACATTGGAGGAGCGTTTCGACAATAAATGATTGGCCAGATTTGATCCGTGCGGTTGGAGTTTGGTCTTTAATTGCAGTTACCACGGATGCCATGGCTGCCGAGATGGAAGAGCCCATGAGGTATGTACGAATATTTAGGCACCTCAACTTGCATACTGATTTTTCATGATATAATATGTTGCAATATATCAGAAACCGTTGCCGGTATATTGAATATGTATGGGAGATATACTGCGGTGGGCGAAGCAGATCTCCGGTGGAAGAGCCAGCTGAGGCGAAGGACACCGAGATGGGTGAGGTGAAGGACACGGCGGGCGAAGCCGATCCTTGGCTCTCGCTCCATGCAATGCATCGTCGAAATGTGGGCACCGTAACATTGGAGCGAGGGCGGTTTCTATGTGATTGTGCCATGTGCTACGGAGTTGACCTACGTGGAAACGTGGTGAGCAAGGCCACCCGCACACGACATCGGAAACTCCACGGGCAGATCCAGCCACCCGCACCGGACCCTGAAGAAATCGATGCTGTAGTTTGTGGCAACCGCGGCGAAACCTTAAGGTACTCTACGCCCTTTCTCTCCCATGAATGATTGGGCAAGCTTGCGTGACAACACATTCGCAATATGTTGACAACGTGTTGAAGGTGCATTGCAACTCTCCTACAGACATACGGATGTGGACGTCACGATGGATGACAAGGAGGGCGAACATGCTGAGGAAGCCGGGAGGACAAGCGCAGAAGACGAGGTGGTACACGCACAACAGGACGTGGAAGCCAAGGATGTGTCGAGTCAAGGCGGCGAGGCCGGAGTTCCCGACGACGAGGATGGCGATGCGCCTAAGACCGAGGATGCCGATGGTGAGACCAAGGATGGCGGTGGGGAGGATTTGGGGTTCGATGAAGAAGACGACGGAGATGCCGTCCACTCCGTTAAAGCAGCGATTGCTACACAATTGGAAAGTATTGTGAATGCTGCAAAGGAGCTTTTCGGAGGGGAGACGGTAAGAACGCGTTATTATGCCAAATATCGTGCAGTGAACTGCACGTGCAATATGTAGTATGCATATCTCCTACATATTGACAATGTATTGCAGTATATTGCATATGTATTGACAACCACTGAAATTGCGATGTGTACGCAGGACCACAACGTGCGGCGATCAACTAAGCTCCTCGCGGATCTTCTGGAATGGAACTTGGAGGAAAACTTGACCCAAAAATCGTTTTCCTCGTTGTGTGAGATCCTACTTCACAACTTTGATGAGCTTCGCGAAACCCATTTCCCCTTGACGTTCGCTAAAGCTATGGGTACTTTCGACGCTTTTAGTACGCCGTACCAACGAGTGGACATGTGCGTCAATGGATGTTGTTTGTACGAGAAGGAGTTGGAGAACGCGGATCATTGTCCACACTGTAAAGAATGCCGGTGGCAAAGCTTTGGAGCGGCGGAGGAGGATGGCACTCCGGAGGATGGCACTCCGAAGAAGCCGCGATTGCAATTCCTTTGGTGGCCCTTGAAGGAAATTTTCCGGAGGCTATTCCATTCACCTGAAGTTGCTGAGCTCATGCGGGCGCATGGCCGTCATACGTCTCCTGAAAGTGGACGCAAAGACACAATTTGGGGTAAGAGCCCAGCACGCGTCTATGATCCCAATGCTTGTGATAGGATCTGCAAAGGGCATATCTGCAATACACTTAACGTATGTCTTTGACATATTGCAGATGTACACATACAGTTGTATGTATACCGCGGTGAGTTGTATTTTGTCCGGAGTGTGCAGACGGAGATGCGTGGAAAGAGAAGAAGGCGCGGTACCCAGAGTTTTTCCAGGAGTTGCGGAATATAATCATCCTGTTCTGCGCGGATGGGGCTTCCGTATGGAAAAACAAGGCGGGCGTGTTTCCCATGTATTTCCAAATCTTGAACTTGCCGCCGGAGATACGCTCCAAGTACGAGTACCTTGAGGTCTACGGTATTCTTAATGGCATCCATCCCGCCGATACGACTCTTTTGTACGACAAGCTGGTCGACGAGTTGGAGGAGTTGTGGGAGACGGGCTGCGGAGTTTGGGACGCCTTTTCCGAGGAGTATGTTCGTGTACGGTGCATGCTACTCGGGGTGATCATGGATTACAAAGGCTTGGTCGATGCCGGGAAGCGAATGGATGTAAACGCCTACAAGTGTTGCATGTTGTGCCGTACGAAAGGATGTCACAGTCCAGCGCTGGGAAGAATCTTCTACGCATTCTTCAAGCAACATCCTCCTGGTACGCTCTCATCGCTATGCCACCCAGTTTGATTGTTTGCAGCATGTTTGCAACATGCATCAACATGCCTGCAACATACCACAGATATGTTGTATTACTTGTGCACGTGCCATGCAGGGCCGCCGGAGAACTACACGCATGCGTTTGTCAAGCGAATGGGCGAAATACACGAGGCACTTTCCAAATCAAGTTGGTCGAAAGCGGACATGGCGGAACGTTTCTCGGCCACCGGATTCAAGTTGCCCGCCGCATTCGCAAGGTTGTCGTACTTTAACTTGGCGTTGGATTGGCTCTATGATCCTATGCACGAAATCATGAACTTGGGAAACAGGCTTGCAACAACGCTGCTTGGGCTGGATTTCAACGAGGCCGCGCGCAACTTTGCCGAGGAGGAGGGCCTGCACCCAGAATGGGGGCAAACGGAGTGGGTGCAGAATTCGAAAGGTGAGTTTTGTATTAGTGCAACATTTCTGTAATTGTGTTCAATATGTCATACACGTGTTGACGGTATACGGCAACACGGACAGGGGAACCGCATGAGGTGTACAAAATGACAAACGGTCCATGGGGGATCCCACCGCGTCCGAAGGCTTCGACCACCTTACGTTCTCGGGAAACAGCACTCGCCTTCTTGAAGGAGTTGCGGGGAGTCACCCGGTGGGGCGATGGGCATAAGCATTTGTTGCGCACCTCAACCGCCTCCAACGGCGCAAAATACGCAAAGCACCTCAAGGCGCATGCGGCTTTGAAGGCTTTCGAGTCCAAGTTGTTGGCGGTATTGTCCTCTTGGCCTCGCGATGATGGTGAAGTCGACAATGCGCTGCAGGACATTGTGTCCAAACTGACTATCATCATACGGGAATGCACTGCGCATTCCATAGAACCTCGGGTACGTATTCAATGTTGGTGTGATATGAGTTCCACATGTCACAGGTATGTTGAATATATGTTACAAACGTATTGATTCGTACGTGCAGGATATGGAGTATTTGAGAGAGCAGACCAGACTTTTCTTTGAGGACTTGGAAGCGAATGGTCCTCCACAGTGGCTTGCAATCAACACCCATAAAATCTGGCACTGGGCCGATCTGCTCCTGCGATTCGGACCTGTGCGTGAATGGTGGATGTATGCCTTCGAGTCCATGAATGGCAAGCTAGCTAGGTGGGTGAAGAACAATGCGTTCCCCGTGGCAAGCATCATGAACGGCTATCTAAGGTTGAAAACCTTGCGCTCCCTACGAGGCATCCTGACCATGCTCTTGAACCGAGAAAGAGCTACTGCCGGCCGTGTCCCGCGGGCTTTGATGGCGGGCCCCGCTCCCGGCATCGTGGTCACTACCTTCGGGGACAAGGGCAAGCCATTGGAGCTAACGTCCTTGGAGATTGACCAACTGACCCGCTGGATGCGAGCGAGTATTCCCGCTTACCGAAAGCTTTTTCAACAACATGCTGAGTACGACCTGTTCCGGCGGAGGTGCAACCTGCAAGCTCGCACGCATGTACTATCTGTAGTATACCTGCAACATATTGTCAACTTGTTTCTGTATGTTTATCATATATTGTAAGTATACTAAGAATATGTTGTCATCACAGGGAGAATGCCGCGCGCTCTAAACATGCAAATAGGTACCGACAAGAGGTGGGTGGCGTGCCCGCGATCGCGTTCGGTCCATTGGAGGACCCTGAAGGATGGCTTGGTCGTCAATACACGGCTTACGAGAAGTCGCTCATGATGGGTCCCGAACCCATGTGTTCCAAGTACAACGAGGTGAACATCGGCGGTGTCTTCTATCGCACTAGAGACGGGGACAAAGGGAAAGTGACAACCCAGTGTTTCGTCCGCGCATCCTTCCCCAAGAATGATGCCGATGCCGATGACGAGTGGGAGGACAGGTACGACCTCAACCACCAGTTTGCATGCTTCTTTGCCTTTTCGTATATCTCTGCAACATATATGCAATACGTCCCCAACATATTGAGGATATGTTGTACGTATATTACAAAAACATTGAACATTTCGTGCGCAGGTATGGTATCATCAACGCCATTCTGCGGGTTAGCATTGGCGGTGTGCTCTACACTTTTTTAAAGTGTGATTGGCTACCCGTGCCCACGGAAGCTCAGATCGCAAGCTTCAAGCTGAAGAACTCCATCCTCGGCGTGGACAAGGTGTCCAAGGCTTACTACACCTTCAACCCATGGGACACCTCCAAGTACACTATGGACAACCGAGAGCCCTACCTACTGGCCAATCAAGTCCAAGCGCAAGTAGTGATAGTCAAACACCCCTGCATGGATTCAGCGGTGATACTTGATACGAGCGACCGCAATATGGAGAAACTTGCACTCGTTGATAGGCCCGTAGGTAGTGATGGTCACTTTGACACATGCGGGAAGTGTAGAGTCGGTGGCGAGCTCCTTCTGTGTGAGAGGGCAGGCTGCAAAGAGGCTATGCACGTGCGATGCGCAGGGCTCACCGACATCCCCACTGGAATGTGGTACTGCAGAAAGTGTGATGACGCATAGTAGTGCCTCTGTACACATTTGATATACCTGTAATATACCAGATACGTATTGCGGACATATTGTAAGTATTATGCAATATGTGAGCAGCAGGGGGGTCTTACCCCTTTACCCCATGCAGTCATGTGTTGCATAATTCACTCTGATTGTAGACATATTGCACATGTACTAAAGATATTCTGCATGAGGGAATGTTTCAATATGTGTTCAACACATATATTGCAAACGTGTTGAATGATTCATCTGATTGTAGACATATTGCACATGTACTAAAGATATTCTGCATGAGGGAATGTTTCAATATGTGTTCAACACATATATTGCAAACGTGTTGAATGATTCATCTGATTGTAGACATATTGCACATGTATTGAACGATTCCTTATGCGTGAATGTTTCAACATGTGTTCAACACATGTTCAATACGTGTGTTGCAGGCGGTTGCAGACATATTGAACACCCCTCCAATCGTTTTGCCTTATTTCAATACATCGGGGCCCCAATTCAAAAAGCCCCCCAGAACCGACTTCTGCGATACGCGTCCAAATGCCGTGAAAACTTGTCCCCATAACGCTAGACCCTTCCTTAGATGATACCAAGTGCTAGTGGGTGAGTCTGACACCATTTGGGTGCCCATGCTAGCATACTCATTTTCGCTGTGTCCAGGCTGATCGCGGTTCAATAGTTTGGCCAATATGTTACACGTGTATTGGAATGTCCAGATATTAGCATACCGTCTTCAATATGCCTCTAATATGCCTCCAATACGTGTTCAACACGTGTATTGAACCCGTCTAGAAAAGTCGCTGTCCCTCGTGAGGGACTTCTTTGCTCTGGTGGTAACACCCATAACTCTGAAAGCCTGATGGGAGGTGGTACGCGGGGGCGCATTCGGGTAATGTCGCGGGGAAGATGCGACGCCACAGTTACGGAAGGAGCGGTAGAGCCATGCGAGCGAGGGGCACTGGAAGACGTCGTCGAGGTCGAAGGTGCTCGAGCCACCAGCCCAAAAATCGGTAGCAAGCGGGATCAGGGCAAGCGTAATACCGTAAATGAACATTGCGTCGACTAGGCCCGTTCCAGGTCGAACCCCCCATAGCCGCGGCTCAAAGACGCTCAACGCAAACAGCTCATCTCAAAATTCCCGCGAGTCCCCAAACGCGCCGCCGCGCACCACCTCTTTAAGCGGCCGCTCTAGCCAATCATGGCCAAACTAGCTGTGGAATATATATAGCGTGGAATGGGTCCACGACCTACTGGAATATCCCGGTTCAAGATATCAGACAGTCAGTGAACCAATATAGATAAACTCGTATAAGAAATAAACCCTAAGCTAGATATACCCGGAACGGTCACGGAGTCGGAACGGTCTCGGTCCTAGCTACCTGTGACACCTTGATGTGTCACAGCACGGGCTTACGGATCAGTCACAGGTCCAGTGTTGGCTACCTAGGAATCTGTCATAGGGGCCTACACCGGGACTCCCGGTCAGGGCTGCCTATACAGATTTCAGCATTCGAAAGCTGATAAGTTAGCCCGTTATATGGGCATAAACTGTTAGGGTTCGGGTTCGGGTGACAGTCATACACACTACTATAGGAAGAGTCACAAAGCAAGCGGTGTGACTGTTCCAGCACCTTCTGCCATCATGGGAAAATTGGCTTTGATGGTCTCGCTTGGGATGCCTACGTGAACCCGATAACCGGGCATTGGCAGAATCGTTTATGGAAATCCCCCCTTCGATCGATGGGAAAGATAAGGGCAAATCTTCGGCGGTCATGACTACCTTGGAAATGGGACATAAAGCGGCCAACACTGTCCCTGGATTTTCAGGAACATGGATCCTTCCGCTGTCTCCCAAAAACCAAAAAAGATGGTTCGATAAAGGCTTCAAACTTGTTTTCAGATTCCCGCATAACACTATCCCATTTATCCCACATGGCTATTGGACGGGTGATGACCCCTGGTGGATGCTATAAGGATGACTTTTCGGATGTTGTCATCATAACTATAGACAGTGCACCCAATGATACCCAACCAACCTTTGACTGGAGGCCTACACAGAAAAATATTGCCAGATGGTTCCTTAACGTCCTTCCCAAGTCCAGAGTCACGAAGAAGAGGCTAGAATACACAGGAGTCAGCCCTGATATTTGGAATGAAGTTCTGAACGAAAGCGACAAGGTACTTCCCTCTTCGCTTTGTCCATGGCCCACTCAAGACCTTCCTTATCATCGGAGTGATATTGAGCCCTATTACGGGTGGTCACCACGACACGACAATCACCAATGCAAATTCCAAGCCCTTCATAAGCACCGTGAAATGGCCCAAAGTTCTTACACTCATGGCTACTGCCCGCAGTCCTTGTGGAAGGACCAGATCCGGATCTGGTCCTCCCACAAGGACCGCTTTTCAAATAATTTAATTGGTCGCTTACCGATATTTGTGGTCGCTATCCCATGAAAGGTGGTATATATAGGTCCTATATTAATTTATTTGAACGCTGGTTTGGCATATACCCATCCCATATATCCATGACGAACGCATTTCAAACCTCTACGGTCAAAATTTTCAAAACGGATTTTTTGGAACATTCAAAATGTGGCAAATTAGTGACTCATCTTCAATAAGTTTTTACCAATCATATATCAACACTACACCTGCGCGGATACCAACAAATTGAACCTATACATATGTCCCAATCATATTTGGGCGGTAGGCCCGGTTGGAATGCATATATTGGCTCGTTGGCTCGTTGGCTTCCCCTCTAATATATTGGCTCGTTGGTTTCCCCCCTAAAACAGTGGTCACGCGAGCTGACCAGCCAGCCATCATAATTGCTTGCTAGAAGGCATATATCGCAAGGTTGGTGTGTGCAGCACATTAAATCTTCAAGTATATATGTATTGCGAATTTCTGAAAGTCTAACATCATCCAAATATCTTATTTTTCGACTGGCGTGTACATTTAGAATGGATGAATGCCAATTTCTAAAGTCCGAAATTCACTAAATTCGGAATTTGCATTGTGTTGAACATGCGCCATGCTGAAATAGAGCGGAAATAATGATGAGGGTGCGAAGTGACCGATTCAGTTATCTTATTTGGTCATAAACTCAAGATGTATAACCATGAGCATCACCGTGAGCCCCCCATGTGACTCCTAATACTCAAAATAACGGTGGTCCTTGTGGTAGGACCACCATTTTCTTCAAGCTTTTGGTGAAATTACACCCCTAAAGCGTGTCGTTCAACCACACACCTAAAGTCTCACGGGGGCCGCCGCTACAAAAAATAAAATTCATTTAACTCATAAATATCATGTGCAAATGTTGCCTGTGCCTCAAATAGTCAATTTAGTGATCGAAACCGCAATTGCCCATTGGTCCTTGTGGTAGGACCATGAATTTGGGTAGTGGCCACTCATGGTATACTTCCCTCCTCTTTTTGGTACTGTCCGCTGTCCTCAACACGATAGGTGTTCCCCGTGGTAAGATTAAACCACTCCTCAACAGACTTTCAAGAATTTGTAGGCAACACACCAAAAATAGGCGAGACGTGTTTCTGTTAAACACCACCACCACCTTAAACACTGACCCACATACCGTTGACATCTCGAGCAATGAAACCATGACGGAAACAGAAGCCGTGCAACAGTCAAACGATTTTCTTCAAACTCTCTTGCAATAATTTTCAAAAGTCTTGCAGTATAAGATGGGTTGGGAGCTGGGAGTGTAAAACTCCCGGCTCCCAACGAGACCCCAAGGGGAGGGGCCGCCCCCACCCCCCCCCCCTCTCCCCAAGGATGTTTTCACTAGCCTGCTTTGCAGGGATACCGCACCATCAGGACTTTGTCCCCTTTGCTAGCGTAAATGTTTTATAATTATTTGAAATGACTGTAGGGGTGGTGGGGTGGAGCAAGCGGGTGTGAACGGGAAGCGGTCGCGGTGGTGGCGGCCAAGAGGTGGTGGTCGTCGAGAGCGTCTCGCGGATAAGGACGAAAAACTCGATGAAGTCGTGTGGACTTAAAAGGATCCCCGGGTACCGCAAACGGTGTGATATCGACCGGAAGTACGGTAAAATCCAGCCAACGTAAAATCAACTCGCAAAACGCCCAAGTGCACCGTCCGCGAAGCCGCTCAATCAACCAAGCTGCCTAGGCCATACCACTGAACCGCGTTTGCTCCCCTAGCGACCGCTCACTCCATCCCAAGCGTCGGCGGTTAGTCACTCATAGTAGAAGCAGTGTAAAAGCGATGGTTCGAACCAAAACCTGCTAGATATACAGGGCCGATATATATCTATGTGTCGTTATACCCTAAGATAGGGTTTCGATATCAGAACGGTCGAATTGATAAGATAAAAGAGATAAACATATACCTTACTTTACGTGCAGGGATTAGGTTTCGGCCTACGAGTGACGGTCACCCAAACTACTCTAGGATGAGGCAGGTGACAGATTTTAGGTGTCGCTGTGCCAAATCCAACAACTGGGTCAGCAACCCATTTGTGCACGATCCCCCAGTGCCCTCCCCTACATGCACCCACCTCCACATAGGGTACGTAGGGGCATATCGTACCTCAAGCCATGACCATTTCACTCCCACTTGCTCCCACCAGGCCACCCCCGCAAGGCCTTGCTGCCGGCCGCCCTGTACGCTGTACCCCGCCCTGTACCCTATTAACCTCCACGATTTCTGATGATTCTTCTTGTCATTCCTCCAAGCCACCAGCCATCGTTGCCGTGTAAAATCCCTTCATCCATGTCCAGTCGACGTGTGGGATGCACACCACCGCATCCCACCACTCACTACGCCGCCCACTGCACGCACAACTCAGGGGGTGGGCGACTGGGTCAACCCCCCCGCCTGGGGGGTTGCACGTCATAGAGATACAGTATGGCATGGATGGCACGTCAGAGATGTCATGATACTGTGATAGAGATAGAACAAGCAAAGAGACGCATCACGATCCGTGAGACGAGCGGAAGAGATCACGATCCAGAATTTAGGAACAATAGATCCGTGGTGAAAAAAACCAAGCAGCCGAAAGACGAATTCTCATTTGCAAAATCTTCGCGTTGATTAAAACAACCGAGAAAAGCATGGCAGACCCCAAACAGGAAATGGAGAAGGCGTTGTTGATATTTCTACAGAGTTCGGCTATTGAGAACTCTCGGGAGTATGCCGAAACTAACGGCATCGAGCATAACGATCTTGTTGGCATATTGAAGAGCCTGCTCTCGTACGAGATGGTTGCTGCTAAGGTGAGTGTGCGATCACGTTTAGTTATGATATTCGTTTTCAAATTTGTCGATAAATTTCCTCAGAAGTTACTTGTCATTTGTTCAGGAAACTGATTCTGTCAGATGGGCTTTAAGTGCTGAGGCGAAGGGCTTCGTGGACGCTAACGCATCTGCCGAGGCACAAACTTTTCTCGCAATTCCGGGTGAAGGAATTTCTCTTAACGACTTGAAGGTGACGATCAGTCTATCTATTCTGGTTCTGGGAAAGATTTACCGTTTTTGCCGCCCACACGTTACATGCTTGGTGTGCTCCTTTTCGGTAGGCCGTTTTGGGGAAGACTGCCGAGGTGGGGTTCAAGCAAGGCATGGTGAACAAGTGGTTCGAACTCGTTAAAGGCTCTAATCCGCTCGTTATGAGAAAGGTATCACCTGCAACTTGGTGTCCTCAACTTTTTAGCGTGCCCGCAACGCGTTTCTTTTCCTTGATTCAAAATTTCACACCGGAAGCAGGTGGACACCATCAAAGACGAGTGCCTCGAGAACTTGAAAGCCATCGCTGCGGGAGCGGTAAGAACGATTTTTTGTGTGACTGTGTACCTTTCATGCTTGGTTTGTGGAAACGCCCCCCTCGTGAAGAACACTCTATGGCATTCCTGACTCGGACCTCTATTTGGTTGCTTGCGCTTCTAAAATTATGTTCTCGTTTCTCAGACGCTTGCACCAGCCGAAGAGAAAAAGCTGAAGCAGCGCAAATTGATTTCCCAAGAGTAAGTCCTTTGCAACTTCTTATTCAGCGTCTGTACTGTTGCTGGATCTCTCGGTTCCGTCACGTTAGCTATTGCATTTTGGTTACGCAGGAAATGCAAGTACTATGCCGTGGAAAAGGGATCTAAGTTTGCGCTCGAGAAACCGAAGCTGTATACCGACTTGAATGCAGAGATGATGAAAGAGTAAGCATTCGTGCCTGTTTTCTGTTCACTAGTTGTCTGCGCCGAGAAACAAAGCTTCTCTGCCTTACACGTATGAAGACGAATAGGTTTGAAACCTTCAGCATAGTCCAGTTGCTACTGGCACTCCGTCCGATACGGCCACTCCATTTCTACAGAGCGGAATATGTCTCCACCCACTGACGGAAAGTTTTTGTCAGTGGTTCTTGGAAAACTGCTGCTTTCAAGAATTACAACTACAGTGCGCTCGGGAAACCCACCGAGGGCGGCCACTTGCATCCACTGTTGAAGGTAACACGGCCAACGCGGTTTTTGCGGTTGAAGTCTGTCAATAGCGTTCTCGCACCTTATAGGGAACGCGCCCTGTTAACCCCAGCAACAGTCGACGTGGAGTATGGCCGTCAAGTTCCTGCCATGTATTTTGCGCTTGATGTTTCTTCACTGTTTATTTGGCAAGACGCCCCGTTGATGACGTTAGTAGTCAGCTTCAGCGTCCCTCCCGTCACTGGACAGGTTCGCAAGGAGTTCCGCGAAATCTTCTTTGCAATGGGGTGCGTTCATTCTTTGGTGCACACTTACCGAATCGCATCGCAGAATACTCACAGAAATCTCATCAGCTCACGCTCGTACCTCATCAATGCAGATGCTCACCTGGCAGATATATCGGATTCTGGCTGTTCCTCGAGCTCAATTTCTCCTCAAAGTGCACCATGCTGCAGGAACTGCCTGAGATGTAGAGAGTTTGATGAGTACGTCTGCTCGGCAAATACAAAGTTTCAAGTCGGCGCCTCACCCTCTTGAATGCGAATATGCGTAGGTTTGAAGAGATGCCGACCAACCGTTATGTCGAGAACAGGTGTGCTCGTAACTCGTACGTATCTTTACATGCTTTTGACTCACCTTTCAACCACGCTGATCCAATGGGGATGCACGGGCGGCAGTTTCTGGAATTTTGACGCACTCTTCCAGCCGCAGCAGCATCCGGCACGTGATGCACACGACACCTTCTTCATGACAACCCCGCAAACCAGCGACACGTTCCCGCCGGATTATCTGGAACGTGTCCGCACGACGCACGAAACTGGCGGCTATGGCTCCATTGGGTAAACTTTGAAAACCTCTCTCGGGCTCGTATTGTCAAACCTTTTGGCTCCTGCTTGAATGCGCCTTCAATATTTTGAGCGCGTCCCTTTTCCATACAGTTACAACTACGACTGGAGCTTGGCTGAGGCGAAAAAGAATATCATGCGCACGCATACAACTGCAGTATCATCGCGTATGCTCTATAAAATGGCCCAGGTGTGTCCCGGAACTCCGTTTTGCGGTTTGAAAATGAGTTCGCCAGTGGCACTTAAGTGCACTCGAGTCTTCATTTCATGCTTATGTAGAGCGCGTTTCAAACTCATTTTTCATGTTTCAGAGGCTTCCTAAACCCTGGCATGTTTCTTAGCAACGCCGTGGCCTTTTCGCAGGAGGGGTTCAAGCCTGCAAAGTACTTCTCGATCGATCGCGTGTTCCGTAACGAGGCAGTCGACCGCACTCATCTGGCAGAGTTCCATCAAATCGAAGGTGAGTGTCATCTCGTTTGATCGCGAGTTGCTCCGAACTTGAAAGCTGTTTCCTGTTCACGTGGTGGGCGTCGGTGCGTAAGGTTTTTGTTGAACACCAAAGTCCCGCACAATCAGAATCTCGCAGCGCGGCCCTGAGTGCTGGGTGGGAGTGTTCTCATACAGGTGTAATCTGCGACAGAGGGTTGACTTTGGGTCATCTCATCGGTATTCTTCACGAGTTCTTCAGAAGGCTTGGTGCGTGGATCTCGGAAGGCTTTGCAGTGACGTTTGGGAGCCTAGCGCACTGCAGCTCATCACATGCTTTGCTGTAAGCCGCCTGCAACTTCTGTGCACGCTGCTAGGGCCCCTCCGCCGGCCAGTGAGGGTCTCTGCTGAGTAACAGATTAAAGTAAAAGCATATTCGAAGAAAGTCGCGTGGAAAGGCAAAAGAGACTTCTTGTAGCTTAGAGCGAAATTTTGGGGTGTACAACGATAACAGGGATCACCCAGCTCAAGTTCAAACCCGCCTTCAATCCGTACACCGAACCGAGCATGGAGATCTTCAGGTAAGCTTGACAGTTCTTTCGTCTGCCTGCCCCGCCCCTTGCTGTTGTCATCATCTTGGCGATGTCCCGTCTCAGGCCGGTGAGAGCAGCTTTTGGTGCTGAACTCTGTATTCTGTCAATTTGCGTCTAATATCGAGTCAGCGTGGAAAGTGTGGGGTATGTTGTTTACATAGCTACCACCCGAAGCTTAAGAAGTGGGTGGAGGTCGGCAATTCCGGGATGTTCCGTCCGGTGATATTCCTTACCTTGCCCTTTTTGGATCTGAAAGGCCTCCTTCAATCAGGAAACCGCTCCTCACACTATCCTCGGCGCGGTCTGCACCTAACTGGAATCAGGAGGACCTCAACACAAGTGCTGGGGAGGGGTGTGCGAGGACCTCACCACGAGTGCTGGGGAGGGGTGTGTGAGGACCTCGCCCATGCATGAGGAACACACAAGGAGCTCGCCCCACGCACTTAGAAGGTTCAAAGCCGCTACGATGCGCGCAAGTGGGTGGGGGGGTATGCGCAAACCCCACCTCCCATTTGGTGGAATTCACGAGGACCTCGTCCATGGATTTGGGGCGCACAACGACATGAGCGCTCAGCACGGGGGCGTTGAGCTTGACGCGCAGTACGTGTGGGGCGTTAAGCTTGACGCGCAGTACGTGTGGGGCGTTGAGCTTGACGCGCAGTACGTGTGGGGCGTTGAGCTTGACGCGCAGTAGGGGCGTTGAAGCAGCGCGCGAAGTACGTGTAGAGCGTTAAACTTGACGCGCAGTACGTGTGGGCGTTGAGCCAGCGCGCAGTACGTGGCAGGGCGTTGAGCTTGACGGCGCGGCTGCGTGTGGGGCGTTGAGCTTGACGCGCAGTACGTGTGGGGCGTTGAGCTTGACGCGCAGTACGTGTGGGGCCTGCAGGAGATGCTGGAGCCTATGGGGCTGCCGCCAGACGTCACCGTCATTGCGTGGGGGCTCAGTCTTGAGCGGTGAGGCCACTGAGGGCGCCAGGGCTGCTCATGCTGCCTTGTATAAATTGAGAAACTGTATATTGCGTTCTGGGGGGTTCCTTGCGAAGCGGACTGTCACCTCGACTTGTCATTGTGAGCCCTTTTGCCAGCTGGCGCCTCTTGCCTATTTTCAGCCGGCCGTCCCTCTGGGTCTGCTCTGCGATTCGAACAACTCTTGAGTACGACCCCAGAGTGCCGCCAAAGCTTGCACCTCGGTTCCGGTTGCTTCAGTAGCCTCTCAGTCTTTGACAAGCAAACCTGATGCTATGCTGGTGCGGACGTAGCCAATGGAGGTGGACTGCGGTTGCACATTTTCCCCAGATGAAAAGGTTTTGGCCACACGTTGGGTCGATGCTCGCTGCAGTGGGCCGCAGCTCTGAGGTGCGCGCTGCAGTGGGCCGCAGCTCTGAGGTGCGCGCTGCAGTGGGCCGCAGCTCGGAGGTGCGCGCTGCAGTGGGCCGCAGCTCTGAGGTGCGGGCTGCAGTGGGCCGCAGCTCTGAGGTGCGCGCTGCAGTGGGCCGCAGCTCTGAGGTGCGCGCTGCAGTGGGCCGCAGCTCTGAGGTGCACGCTGCAGTGGGCCGCAGCTCTGGAGTGTCCTGCACCTCAGGGTGTTTGTGCTGAGAAAAAGGGGTTCTGATTCTTTGGAAGGCCCACCATGATATTGTATGACATTGACAATATTCGCGATCTCTTCGGCCACAAGGTAATGCCCGTGCATGTCCGGAGCACCTCCAGATATCCTTGGGCTGTACCTTCTTTGCATCAATAAGCACTGGTTGCCTGCGACTTGCAAGTGAATGTGAGCAGCTTTTGCTCACCAGCATGAGTCATGCGATAAAAATCGTACAATGTTCCGAAGGGTGATAGCTGTTTTCGGGGTCTCAGGCAACTGCTGCTACTGATGTTGCATTGTTGTGTCATGTTGTTGCGTTATGCTACCTATGTTGCATTGTTGTGTCATGTTGTTGCGTTATGCTACCTATGTTGCATTGTTGTGGCGTGTTGCATTGTTGCGTCGTGTTGTTCCATTATGCTACTTATGTTGCCTTGCTGTGTTGTGCAGGTAAACTTGGGTTTGGTTCGTGCGAACCCCATCTGCCGACTGCAAATTCCAAATGAGGCATGATGGACCATTAGCTCTTGATCCACATGCTGATAGGTGTATGTTGCAGAAATCGCATTGACAAGTAACAACATAGTCACCGCGGAAAGTCGGGCTTGACGCTTATGGAATCTATTCAGAGAGCTCTCTTTTGCCGAATTTTTCTATCAATGTGACGAGGTGACTGTACGAGTGTGCGTACTCGACATATTAAACATTCTTGCATGGCGACACATTCATTGCAGCCATTTCCAAAAGGGTAACTTGCCTAACAATCAAACTTGAAGTCTTGCTTAAACAAACCATTTGATGGGAGTTGCTTACTTATCGATGCCTTTGGGCAAAATGACGATGGGATCAGCAATGATGCGGATTCCTCACTGGTGATATAAGCCTTTCATGTGAATGTGGACTCTAGCCGTTCGATTTTACACGAACTGCCGCCAATGCAGTACTAGGATTCGATTACCTGCTGGCAATTTAAATAACTAAACAGCTCGTATAAGGCCTTCAGTTCTTGCTTACTGAATGATCCTTCGGGCTACATCCAGCTCTACATACTGCATCGTCACTGCTGTACGAGTCTCACTACCTCTCATGATTTAATGTCCCATCCATTTGCAAGCCGTGCATTCTGACGACACCAAGACAGCAGTCGCATGTATCAGCTTATTGCATGGCTTAGATGTTTCTCCGTCCAATCATCTTGTTCACCTGTCTCTTGCCACTGCCCCTGAGTGACTCGAGTACATATGTCCCCTTGCAAGAATAAAGGGAATTTTATTAGAAATTCCCATAAGGATATTCTTGTGGTTTGGTTTTATCTAAAGTGGAAACATGGGTGTGTGTTTATTGTGTACGTACCAGCCGGTCCGGCATTGGCCTTTTCGATATTGTTGTAAACGGGGATGGCCGCTTGATGAGGGTGGGGGTGTGGTTGTCCTTGCCGGGTGCCTTCCTGATGGGCACTGCCTCTTCAGGAGCTTCCAGACGTTAGTCTGCGACTTGCTCTCCCATTCGCCCGGTACCGTATGGCGTTCTCACCTGCTGGGGGACGGGATAATAATTCCATGGGAATAAAAAAACCGAAAAATCGGGAATAGAATCCTTCATGTCTGTTTTGGGAATAATAATTACGTATTGACATCAAGTGACATTCGTGTGGCGCCTTAATTTCGTGAACGCGGTATAACTACGTAAGGCATCAGATTATTAATACAATATTTTGGTACTACATGCATCTACGGCATATCTGGCAATAATAATGATAATAATATATACTTCAGTATAATTATACACTACATGCCCCCTTCCCACCCTTTCCTCCTCGCTCCTCCTCTGTAACCCCTTTGGGGGTCGGTATCTAGATAATTGTGTAATTAGTTCTATTATAGTTGTCACTGTAGTATAGAAAGTCGATATATAAACACGATTGTACGGAACGTAAAATTGCATATCACTGTCGATGCGCTGTGTCATTTAGCGTCTAATCGACCAGGGAAGAAAGTACTTGACCACATACGCGACTCCCCCCCACCCCCCCCCACCCACCCACCCACACACATTGCCGCGTTGAAGCGTGACGCCGAGCCTGAGCCCCCCGCCCCTTCCCCACCTGGCGCGACTTGCGCCATCGCCACAAGATCGGAAGTTTACGATGTGGAAGAGCGACAAAGTTTCAATAACGAATATGTATGAAACGTTTTGTCCCATTGTATATACATAGCGATTATGTGGAATATACAATTAGAGCTTTACTGTTTATATAATCATTAGTGTCATAATTATCAGTGTCACTACAGCATAGTACTGTGCGTATATATAAACGTACTATAACGTGATTATACAGCAGCATACCACGAGCACGTGCCGTGCCGTGTTAACTGATGCAATATAGTCATTACGTAACAAGGTATTACTTATTCCCAAAATATACTTGAATGATTTTATTCCCGATTCTCGTTTTTTTAATTCCCAAGGAATAAATACTAAACCCTGGGGGTCTGGTTACCATTTGTGGTATAGGGAGTGCTGGCATCTCGTTGTGAATGGGGACGGCCAGTGGAGGGATGTGGATGATGGGATGTGGTTGTCCATGCGGTAACTTTCTGGCGGGTACTGCCTCTCAGTCGTATAGGGAGCGCGGTGGATAATTCATCTGGCTCTGGGTCACTTTCTTGTCCTGTGCGCCATGGTTATTACACGTGCCGGGGCCATAGACCCACATATTTGGTACTTGCACTTCGTTGTGAACGGGGACGGACCGCCGGTCGGAAGTGGTTGTTGGGACGCGGCTGTCCATGTGATGCCTTTCTGACGGGAGGCAGAGGCAGAGAGTAGCGATGGCCACGTTATGAGCCTTCCCTTCATTCTGCGGGGAGCACTTCGGTGCCCGCACTTGTTCTTTTCGTTCACTGGATATACGAGCACTTAGGTGTCCGTTGACCCCCCATCAGACGTCCATACCACGATAGATGGAAACATTTTGAGGGTGCCCTGCATCGGAGTAGGGGAGACCTGGTGGAGCGTGCATCACAAACCGGGATCCTGTTTGGTTTGAAACTTCTGCTTGCTTGCGCTTGAGCACTGAATGGAATACCTGATGCGACGACCTGTGGTGCAAAAACTCGATAGGAGTTCCCCGCTATACCCTACATTTTCGGCCGTGGATTCGTGTTTGTGATGGGTACGCTATGCTTGGTTTGGGATGTGTCGAAGCGGATGGTATCTTGCCGCCGACGGTCCCGTCATATTCCTGAATGCTTCTCACTCCACTGGGACGATGATGGGATGGATTTTGTCGGCGAGTTGCATGCCGTTCAGTGTATATACCTCACTTTAAGTTGGGCCCATAAATTATCGAATATGGGTTAAATGTTCAGTGCGCGTAGGCAAATGTCATATATGGTAGTATGAGCGTAGGCAAATGATTTTAATGTAGTATGCGCGTAGGTAAATGATTTTAATGTAGAATGCACGTAGACAAATGATTTTAATGTAGTATGCGCGTAGGTAAATGATTTTAATGTAGAATGCACGTAGACAAATGATTTTAATGGTAGTCTGCGTGTAAGCAAATTATTTTAATGCTCATCTGCCCATAGGCAAATGAAATTACTACTGTGATATCCGTAGACAGACCGTGAACAAGAGGGATAGTGCAACGAGTGTGGTGTTCAGTATACAACTGTATGCCGAACACAATATAAGTTTGCATATTAATTCTTCGGTGTCTTAGGAAGAACATGCTTCTTGCGCACGCAGGATCCGTTCAGATTTTAGGAGTCTGGACGCGGCGCGTTGGAGGGGGTGATTGGGCATGCGCGAGAGTTCTTACTCTCACATACGCACGAGGCACAACAAGGGAATGCAAGGCTCACGTCAATCGCGATATGTCTGCCTCGTCGTCCATCATGGTTGAGCACCGTGATCGGTCGGGCTTCCAATCAGGCGAATATTCATGATGATTGCGATCCTCCACGATGACAAAGGCTGGATCCAAGACGGAAAAAAGGTTTTCGAGGAATAGATTGGTGCTAATCGGGGAATAGAAATTCATAATCTATTCCCCAGAAATGGACGTGCCACACGCACATGCGTCTACTATCACCATTGGGAGTGAGATCGTGAGTTTAGGCTTGGTGACAACACGCGAGACAACACTAAGTATTTTCAGACGTGTTCCCAAAGTGACCAAAAACCGTTCGATTGGCAATCGAACGGTTTTTGGTCACTTTGGTCTCTGGAATTCACGGCCGTGAATATTAAATTAAGGCTTCACTGCACGTCTACCCCACACTGTTTGCGAGTAAATTAGATTAGGAAAACATTTTTCCAACGTTCGCAACGCACATAGATATATCATTTAGACTCCTAGAAAGTTTTTGAGCTCTTGATTGAGCCGATCCGTGGCCGCATCAGCTCAGTTTGCAGTCGCGACTGCGAGCTAAGCTGATAGGCCCTTATAACTGCCATGCACATCGCATAAAAACTCAAACAGCGGAGGGGTTCTCGTGCGTTCTAGCGCACGATACTTGGCACCAATATTGCTAACAGCAATATTGATGCACCCTCAAACGCACAACCTCTGATGTAAGCTATGCGCAAAACGCGTGCTGCACATCATGGGTTTGGATAAACCGCAAACCCAAACCCAAACATGCCAAACAGCAAAGGGCTTCCCGTGAGTTCTAGCGCACGTGACTTTGCAAAATTATTAGTAAGATATGTATCTTTTAGTTGCCAAAGGCCCAAGGCCTCAAAAGCCTTGTGCACGAAGCCATCAATTTATTTCTTTGGCAGATTTATTGGGTTGGTGTTCGAGTTTACCCACACCCAATACATGCCAAACTGAAAAAGTAATTCCCGTGCGTTATAGCGCGCGAAACTATGCACAAATATTTACAAGACATATATATTTCAGTTCTCAGAAGCTCAAGGAGATAACTTGTTGGCAAAACCATCGGTTTATTTCTTTGGCAGATCTATTGGGCTTGGGTTCGAATGTTTCCAAACCCAATACATGCTAAACGGCAAACGGCTTCCCGTGCGTTCTAGCGCACGTAACTGCGTAGAAATATTGCCAATATATGTATCTTTGATGATATATTCGAAGCACAAGGTCTAAGAAAGTCTGTGCGCAAAATGGTTTAACTATTTCTTTGACACAGATTTTAGCTTGCTATTCAAACTCGTAAATCTGGGTCAAAGAAATAATATGTCAACTTCGCGCACAAGCTATCGCAAACCTTGCACTTCCGAAAAGTGAAATATATACATCTTATCAATATATTTTGCGAAGTTACGTGCGCTTGAACTCACGGGAAGCCCTTCGCTGTTTGGCATGTTTGGGTTTGGGTTTCAAACCCAAAAGGCATCATGCCAGCACGCGGCCATCTTTAATATACTCAACGTCTTGCCATATGCTCTTGAGGGTGCACTGATATTGCTATGAACAATATCACTGCCAAGTTTCGTGAGAAGATTCTCACGGAAACCCCTATTCTGCAAAGCCGCAAGTGGTTGAAACCATCTCACACCGCACCAACTTAGCTTGCAGTCGCGACTGAATGCTAAGCTGATGCGGTTGCGGATGGGGCCAATCGATAGCTCAAACGAAAGGAATTCACCTAATGCATACAAACGCTTTAGAATCGAATGGTGGAAAAAATTATGCTTCATGCTACATGCAATAAATTGTTTACAAGAAGGGGGTGTGCTAGACGCAAAATATTGCACACGCTGAACCTCCGCGGTGGACACGAGCGGTGGACACCTACAGTAGTGATAGTTCATAATTGATAGTACAAACGATAGATGGCATGTGACATATAATCTATTCCCCAGAAATGGTCAGAATTTCTATTCCCCATTTAGCACCAATCTATTCCCCGAAAAATAGCCTACCATCGAAGACTTGCTTCAGCATAGATGCCAACACATTACGAACGGCATGATGTGCCGTGATAGCCCATACCGGTTACAGACAAGGTAGTGGTAGCCAAAGGGGTCAATATAAACACCACATGCACATGATTGTATGCACATCAGCTAGAATATGCATTGGGACACCCGATTGCAAAGCCAAGGCGACAACTGCCTAGGTGGGTGAAAGCCGAAAAGAAGGCGACGCGGGGATGGCTGCCAAGTGAGCAGTGGCGCCACGTTGGGAAAGGAATATGTAAATAGTTATCAGAAACTTTATTGTGAGGTCCAATATATAAAGAGGTATCAGAAACGTTATTGTAAGGTTCAATATATATATATATATATATTTATGACACATCGGGTTTGGACCAATGAAAACGTGCCACGCAGGCAGCAATTCTGAGCTATATTAATGATGAAATGCTGATGTGGAAGTAAGGCGGCCACGTGTTCAGAACTGGATTGGTCAAGTGCATTGACGTGTTCCCAATGTTCGGAAGATTCCATTGAATATTGGTGCTGATCAGCACCAATATTCAGAATATTGGGGCCAAACAGCCCCAATATTCAAATGAAATATTACGAATTTGGGAAAATGCCAATGCCCTGTGACCCAGCCCTGAACACGTGGCATTGACGACTTTGACCCGAAATTAGGTCAAAGCCGACAACGCCTGCGAAATGCTGTGCTGTGCTCTGCCTAAAAATGTTCTAATGCGTGTCAGACAAATACATTATGCAAACAGAACATACACGGCAAAAGCATGGCCGGGATTTCGGCGGTGCGCGGTGATGGGCGAGAAAAACCCAAAGCCCCCGGATCCCACACAAGACGTCGGAACGAAAACATACAAGATGAAAACAAACGAATGCGATACACACACGTAAGCGAGTGCATACAAAATGCGGCACACCAGTTGAGCAACAAACACATTGGGCGCGTGTGTCACAAGGGGGCATACGCGGATGCCACATGGGGCATATGGCGGGGGGGATCGGGGGATTTAGGGAGAATACACAAGTCATCTGAAAACGTACAGTGACATGAAGGGCACACACACGAAAGTGCATATGAAACTAAAATGGTATGCGTGGATGCAGCGAGGATCTCGTAGGCGAGCGTTGAGCGTGGAGTCGGTCGAAGATGAACACAAGCGGAAAGGGGTCGACTAGTCGAAGGTCATCATGCGGTCGAGCACTGATCCTGCATGTAAGCAAAAAGTTAGTCATGCATACACATATCGATGCATACACACTTAACGTCAGTCGCAGAAACATTACAGTATGCACAAAGATATTCATAGCAGGCAGGGTCACAGCGGCAGGGTCACAGCAGGAGGTGCACGGGAAGATGCTAACAAGAAATGGGCTTGAAATTGCATCAGAACTCCCCTTTGGGTTAATTTCGAAGTTCGAAGCATCGATCTTAGAAATCCAGCTTTCTAAGCATTGATTGGCAGTATCTTTTTGACGATGACAGACGACTGAAAACTCGAACGATCTTGGAAATCTGTTTTTTGAGTTTCCGATTGGCTAGTATTTTATAATGTGACTCGCGATTGAAAAGACGATCGACTGCGTTGATGACAGACGATCATCGTAGACATCTTCACCGTTCGCTTCGCCGTTCGCTGACGCGACGGTACAGATCACCGTGCGCTGACGCGCCGGTTACAAAACAGCCTGAGGTAGGATAGACTGTGATGACATGTCATGACATTGACATGACATGACATGACAGCGACAGCGACAGCGACAGCGACAGCGACAGCGACAGTCGACACTGATGACACACCGATGACGCTACTGTAAGCAATATTTGTACTGTAAGCAATATTTGAGCAATATATCGCGAGTTGTGATGACGTGGCAGAGTCGAGAAATATTGTTGCAAAGCATATTCCATGACGTGGCTCTCACATGATCCCTTCGATTAATCGAGGGCTGATGTGTCACAAATATATCATGAAGAGGAGCTAATTAGCCCCAATATGACCTGAAGTCGCTGACGCTCCTTCAGGTCATATTGGGGCTAATTAGCACCTCTTCATACTATATATTGTATACTTCCTATCGTACCGCATTCAGGAAAGGGATAAGCACAATAGGAGCGCCCACCAAAGAAAAGGCAGGCCCTGGAAGGCAATCAGGACGGTAGCAACCACCGCGGGGGGACAGATCAATTTGACTGCGCAAGGATGTCAAAAGTGAGTGGCCGCCTGAACATCTCAACAACTGCGATGCATGTGGGCACACCTCAGAAAGCCTCAATGTTATATATATATACTAGGCACGGTCGATCTCAAAAAAGAGATCTCCACTAGGCCATCTGACCGTAAGATCGTGTGTGCGACAGTGCTTTTCTTTTTACATCCCAACATGCCACGCGATGACGCGTGGGTGGCGTCACGGTACATGTACGCGACTGCAGTGGCACTGTCATCGTTAGCGTCTGGAATCCGTGAGATCGGAAGTTCGTCCGTGTCGCCCGTTGGGATTTGCGCTTTGCTGCTGCTGCTGCTGCTGCTGCTGCTGCTGCTGCTGCTGCTGATTAAGTACTAGGCCCGGTCGATCTTAAATTAAGATCTCCACTAGGCGCATCTGACGGTCGATGGGATTATTTATCTTGCCGACGTGGCGCACTCGAGAGATCCGAACATGAACATCGAGTCTGCCATTCCATTAATGATTTGACATTTCTCGATCCTCGCGTCTGCTATGCAATGTAAAAGCGAATCTATCTGATTTCCGAACATCGCGTCGGCCATGCGATGTTTAAATCATTTTCGCCATTACACTATCTGACCGTAGGATCATGTGCGCGACAGTGCTTTGCTTTTTGCTTCCCAGCATGCCATGCCGTAACGCGTGGGTGGCGTCGTGGTACATACACGCGACTGTTGTGGCACTGTCATCGTTGGCGTTTGGCGATCGTGAGATCGAAAATTCGACTGTGTCGCCCGTTGGGATTCGAGCTTTGCTGCTGCTGCTGCTGATTAAGGTAAGGTACTAGGCCCGGTCGATCTTAAATTAAGATCTCCACTAGGCGCATCTGACGGTCGATGGGAATATTTATCTTGCCGACGCGGCGCACTCGAGAGATCCGAACATGAACATCGAATTTGCCATTCCATTAATGATTTGACATTTCTCGATCCTCGCGTCTGCTATGCAATGTTAAAGCGAATCTATCTGATTTCCGAACATCGCGTCGGCCATGCGATGTTTAAATCATTTTCGCCATTACACTATCTGACCGTAGGATCATGTGCGCGACAGTGCTTTGCCTTTTGCTTCCCAGCATGCCATGCCATAACGCGTGGGTGGCGTCGCGATAAATGTACGCGACTGCAGTGGCACTGTCATCGTTAGCGCCTGGCGATCGTGAGATGGAACATTCGACTGTATCGCCCGTTGGGATTCGAGCTTTGCTGCTGCTGCTGCTGCTGCTGCTGCTGCTGATTGACTAAGGTAAGGTAAGTAAGGTAATTCACTTGATGCCAAGACGATAAAGGTCAGAGGTCTAGGCGCTGTCGATCACAAATATGCGATCTCCACTAGGCGTCGATCCTTTTGGACAGCGCGATTAATTACCATGCGATGTTAACATGCATGGATATCGCCATTACATCATATGACCGCAGGATCATGTGCGCGACAGTGCTTTGCTTTTTGCTTCCCAGCATGCCATGCCATAACGCGTGGGTGGCGTCGCGATAAATGTACGCGACTGTTGTGGCACTGTCATCGTTAGCGTCTGGCGATCGTGAGATCGAAAATTCGACTGCGTCGCCCGTTGGGATTCGAGCTTTGCTGCTGCTGCTGCTGCTGCTGCTGCTGCTGCTGATTGACTAAGTACTAGGCCCGGTCGATCTTAAATTAAGATCTCCACTAGGCGCATCTGACGGTCGATGGGATTATTTGTCTTGCTGACGTGGCGCACACGAGAGATCCGAACATGAACATCGAGTCTGCCAGTCCATTAATGATTTGACATTTCTCGATCCTCGCGTCTGCTATGCAATGTAAAAGTGAATCTATCTGATTTCCGAACATCGCGTCGGCCATGCGATGTTTAAATAATTTTCGCCATTACACTATCTGGCCGTAGGATCATGTGCGCGACAGTGCTTTGCTTTTTGCTTCCCAGCATGCCATGCCATAACGCGTGGGTGGCGTCGCGATATATGTACGCGACTGCAGTGGCACTGTCATCGTTGGCGTCTGGTGATCGTGAGATCGGAAAATTCGACTGCGTCGCCCGTTGGGATTCGAGCTTTGCTGCTGCTGCTGCTGCTGCTGCTGCTGCTGCTGCTGCTGATTGACTAAGGTACTAGGCCCGGTCGATCTTAAATTAAGATCTCCACTAGGCGCATCTGACGGTCGATGGGATTATTTATCTTGCTGACGTGGCGCACACGAGAGATCCGAACATGAACATCGAGTCTGCCAGTCCATTAATGATTTGACATTTCTCGATCCTCGCGTCTGCTATGCAATGTAAAAGTGAATCTATCTGATTTCCGAACATCGCGTCGGCCATGCGATGTTTAAATAATTTTCGCCATTACACTATCTGGCCGTAGGATCATGTGCGCGACAGTGCTTTGCTTTTTGCTTCCCAGCATGCCATGCCATAACGCGTGGGTGGCGTCGTGATAAATGTACGCGACTGCAGTGGCACTGTCATCGTTGGCGTCTGGCGATCGTGCGATCGAAAATTCGACTGCGTCGCCCGTTGGGATTCGAGCTTTGCTGCTGCTGCTGCTGCTGCTGCTGCTGCTGCTGCTGCTGCTGATTGACTATGTAAGGTAAGGTAAAGTAATTTGGTTTGGGTGAAGATTATAAAGGTCAGAGGTAGGTAAGGTAATTTGGTTTGGGTGAAGATTATAAAGGTCAAAGGTCTAGGCGCTGTCGATCACAAATATGCGATCTCCACTAGGCGTCGATCGTTTTGGACAACACGATTAATTACCATGCGATGTTAACATGGATATCGCCATTACATCATATGACCGCAGGATCATGTGCGCGACAGTGCTTTGCTTTTTGCTTCCCAGCAAGCCATGCCATAACGCGTGGGTGGCGTCGTGGTACATACACGCGACTGTTGTGGCAGTGTCATCGTTAGCGTCTGGCGATCGTGAGATGGAACATTCGACTGTATCGCCCGTTGGGATTCGAGCTTTGCTGCTGCTGCTGCTGCTGCTGCTGATTGACTAAGGTACTAGGCCCGGTCGATCTTAAATTAAGATCTCCACTAGGCGCATCTGACGGTGGATGGGATTATTTATCTTGCCGACGTGGCGCACTCGAGAGATCCGAACATGAACATCGAGTCTGACATTCCATTAATGATTTGACATTTCTCAATCCTCGCGTCTGCTATGCAATGTAAAAGCGAATCTATCTGATTTCCGAACATCGCGTCGGCCATGCGATGTTTAAATAATTTTCGCCATTACACTATCTGGCCGTAGGATCATGTGCGCGACAGTGCTTTGGTTTTTGTTTCCCAGCATGCCATGCCATAACGCGTGGGTGGCGTCGCGATAAATGTACGCGACTGCAGTGGCACTGTCATCGTTGGCGTCTGGCGATCGTGAGATCGGAAATTCGACTGCGTCGCCCGTTGGGATTCGAGCTTTGCTGCTGCTGCTGCTGCTGCTGCTGCTGCTGATTGACTAAGGTAAGTAAGGTAAGTAAGGTAATTTGGTTTGGGTGAAGATTATAAAGGTCAGAGGTAGGTAAGGTAAGGTAATTTGGTTTGGGTGAAGATTATAAAGGTCAGAGGTAGTAAGTAAGGTAATTTACTTGATGCCAAGACGATAAAGGTCAAAGGTAGTAAGGTAATTTACTTCATGCCAAGACGGTAAAGGTCAGAGGTCTAGGCGCTGTCGATCACAAATATGCGATCTCCACTAGGCGTCGATCTTTTTGGACAGCACGATTGATTACCATGCGATGTTAACACGGATATCGCCATTACATCATATGACCGCAGGATCATGTGCGCGACAGTGCTTTGCTTTTTGCTTCCCAGCATGCCATGCCATAACGCGTGGGTGGCGTCGTGGTACATACACGCGACTGCGGTGGCACTGTCATCGTTAGCGTCCGGCGATCGTGAGATGGAACATTCGACTGTATCGCCCGTTGGGATTCGGGCTTTGCTGCTGCTGCTGCTGCTGATTGACTAAGTACTAGGCCCGGTCGATCTTAAATTAAGATCTCCACTAGGCGCATCTGACGGTGGATGGGATTATTTATCTTGCCGACGTGGCGCACTCGAGAGATCCGAACATGAACATCGAGTCTGCCATTCCATTAATGATTTGATATTTCTCGATCCTCGCGTCTGCTATGCAATGTAAAAGCGAATCTATGAACATCGCGTCGGTTACGTCATATCATGATGTAATGACGCGATGATCATGAACATCGCGTCGGCCATGCGATGTTTAAATCATTTTCGCCATTACATCATATGACCGCAGGATCATGTGCGCGACAGTGCTTTGCCTTTTGCTTCCCAGCATGCCATGCCATAACGCGTGGGTGGCGTCGCGATAAATGTACGCGACTGCAGTGGCACTGTCATCGTTAGCGCCTGGCGATCGTGAGATGAAACATTCGACTGTATCGCCCGTTGGGATTCGAGCTTTGCTGCTGCTGCTGCTGCTGCTGCTGATTGACTAAGGTAAGGTAAGGTAAGGTAAGGTAATTTGGTTTGGGTGAAGATTATAAAGGTCAGAGGTCTAGGCCCGGTCGATCTTAAATTAAGATCTCCACTAGGCGCATCTGACGGTCGATGGGATTATTTATCTTGCCGACGTGGCGCACACGAGAGATCCGAACATGAACATCGAGTCTGCCAGTCCATTAATGATATGGCATTTCTCGATCCTCGCGTCTGCTATGCAATGTAAAAGCGAATCTATCTGATTTCCGAACATCGCGTCGGCCATGCGATGTTAAAATAATTTTCGCCATTACACTATCTGGCCGTAGGATCATGTGCGCGACAGTGCTTTGCTTTTTGCTTCCCAGCATGCCATGCCATAACGCGTGGGTGGCGTCGCGATAAATGTACGCGACTGTTGTGGCACTGTCATCGTTGGCGTCTGGTGATCGTGAGATCGAAAATTCGACTGCGTCGCCCGTTGGGATTCGAGCTTTGCTGCTGCTGCTGCTGCTGCTGCTGCTGCTGCTGCTGATTGACTAAGTACTAGGCGCTGTCGATCACAAATATGCGATCTCCACTAGGCGTCGATCTTTTTGGACAGCACCATTAATTACCATGCGATGTTAACATGGATATCGCCATTACATCATATGGCCGCGGGATCATGTGCGCGACAGTGCTTCGCATTTTGCTTCCCAGCATGCCATGCCATAACGCGTGGGTGGCGTCGTGGTACATACACGCGACTGTTGTGGCACTGTCATCGTTAGCGTCTGGCGATCGTGAGATGGAACATTCGACTGTATCGCCCGTTGGGATTCGAGCTTGCTGCTGCTGCTGCTGCTGCTGCTGCTGCTGATTGACTAAGGTAAGGTAAGGTAAGGTAATTTGGTTTGGGTGAAGATTATAAAGGTCAGAGGTAGTAAGTAAGGTAATTTACTTGGTGCCAAGACGATAAAGGTCAGAGGTAGGTAAGGTAATTTGGTTTGGGTGAAGATTATAAAGGTCAGAGGTCTAGGCGCTGTCGATCACAAATATGCGATCTCCACTAGGCGTCGATCTTTTTGGACAGCACGATTAATTACCATGCGATGTTAACATGGATATCGACATTACATCATCTGACCGTAGGATCATGTGCGCGACAGTGCTTTGCTTTTTGCTTCCCAGCATGCCATGCCATAACGCGTGGGTGGCGTCGTGGTACATACACGCGACTGTTGTGGCAGTGTCATCGTTAGCGTCTGGCGATCGTGAGATGGAACATTCGACTGTATCGCCCGTTGGGATTCGAGCTTTGCTGCTGCTGCTGCTGCTGCTGATTGACTACTAGGCGCTGTCGATCACAAATATGCGATCTCCACTAGGCGTCGATCTTTTTGGACAGCACGATTAATTACCATGCGATGTTAACATGGATATCGCCATTACATCATAGGACCGCAGGATCATGTGCGCGACAGTGCTTTGCTTTTTGCTTCCCAGCATGCCATGCCATAACGCGTGGGTGGCGTCGCGATAAATGATGTACGCGACTGCAGTGGCACTGTCATCGTTGGCGTCTGGCGATCGTGAGATCGAAAATTCGACTGCGTCGTTCGTTGGGATTCGGGCTTTGCTGCTGCTGCTGCTGTTGCTGAATGACCATCTCCGTTCGCTTTCCTCATACATAGCAAATAAAGAAAAAGGCGAACGGAGATGGTCATTCAGATGACCCATATCTAAATTCATAACACGTACAGCGAACGGAGATGAAAATTTGGTTTGGGTGAAGATTATAAAGGTCAGAGGTAGGTAATTTGGTTTGGGTGAAGATTATAAAGGTCGGAGGTCTAGGCCCGGTCGATCTCAAAGATGAGATCTCCACTAGGCCATCCGACAATTCAATCGGTTCAATATATTGTTCATTATTAGTGATTGGTTGGGCGGTTGTTATGCACGGCGGTATGATTTGCAATGTGAGACATTATATGTGTTATATGGTTAGATATGATATATTATGTCGACGGCGTACATGTAGTATACGCTAGTTACAAATAGATGATGGCGGAGCAAGGTTTGGATGTCCAATATGATTACCAAGGCGACATAGCTAGTTACTATAATGATACGTTACTTTCTAGTGCAAACTTTTCCCTAGCGTTCGCGTGTTGGTTGCGCTTGGTGGAGGTGTATGGATGATGATATATCCCTTTCGTTCAGGTAATCATTAGTTATCAGTTGGGCGGTTGTTATGTATGTACGGCGATATGATTTGGGATGTGAGATATTAAATGTGTTATATAGCTAGATATGATATATGGTGGCAGCGTACATGTAATGTAAGCTAGTTGCAAATATTGAATGGCGGAGCAAGGTTTGGCTATCCAATATGATTATCAGGGACACAAATAGTTACTATGATTACTTATTTTCTAGTACGAACGTTTCCTTAGCTTTCGCACGTTGCTTACGCTTGGCAATTGTAGTGTAGATACACGTGTAGTCGAATAAACAAACACTCTGCATACATATCTTACATACTATTTAGCATTTGCACATGCATGGCATCGAAAACAATATGTTGAATGTGCAGAATGTAAATGCTCACGCACCGATCAATACATCAACATCGCGGCGCGCTGCGCGCAATTAGCGCTAATTGCATAATCAGTACTAAGATTGCCTAATTGATGAGACATGTCTGCAACAAATCGTGAAGAATATATGGAGCGTTATACATGTTGATGTGGATAATGTTGATGTCAACAACCTCTTGGAGTGGTAGCTGAAGTCTGAGCAAGCAATATATGACCCTCGTAGCAGAGTTACTTTTCTGCTACACGTGTATGGCGATGTCCGTCAGCTTGTGGCAATTGCTTAGGTGGGGGCGAACATCATGTGAAAAATAATGGAGGCTCACTATACATGAGTTGGTGGTGCACATGCCCATTTTGCATACATGTGATACACATGCTCACTCTCTGCACACACACACACACACACAATCATGGCTGAATGCTTTGATCCCCGGTGTGGGTACATAGTGCAATTGATCTTCTGCGGCTACGGTGTGCCAAAGGAGTCGGTCCAAGGAAAAGCCACACTCATGCACGCGCATAATTACATACTTGCACACGCATCCAAACACAACTCATACACACACACACACACACACGCACACTCGCGACTGCAAGCGCACGCGCACACACACATTCTTGCCACTTTAACAATCGATATGCATGTCGCATGTAGCATGCACACGTTGCCCGCTGACAAAAGCAGACCCACCATCAATCCAGTGGATGTGAGAAACATGCTTGTGGGAATAGATCAGGGCATGACTATATACCGCACCCACACATCCTAGCCAAAAAAGAAAGTGTGCAGCCACGTTGGAAGCTCAGCCAGTGTTACACTGCAAGTATATTATGAAAATATCACACGTTGGTGCTCGAGCGCACACCGTGAAATTCGAGAGGGAAATCGGCTGCATTGAAGTCCCCATATATATATATATATATACAACGTTGTATATATATATATGTATATATACGTCTAGCTTTGATTGGCATGCGCATTAGCTCGTTCACTTTATTATGTGTGTGTATGTGTGTGTCGCGCGCGCGTGCGTGTGTGCTTAGTGCGTGTGTGCTTAGTGCGTGTGGGTGTGCGCATCAACGGGCGTATGCACTCACAACGCACTCGCTGATATTCATCAATAATTTTGAGCACAAGCCGAGACAGTGACTAAGGTGGTGCTTGAGGCGAGCACTGCATAATCTGATGTCCATTGATACCCCTTGCACATGCATAGAATTATATTGCCCATCTTGAGCTGGCATTTGTGTTTTAGGACGAATAGCAAAGGGGGGAACGTTTGTAGCACTGTGGCAGTTGGCATCTAGCACGCACGCATGGCATACTACTATGATCATCATATTAGTACTTTAAATTTTGACAATGTGAAAATCTCATTATGACTGCATGCTGCACAAACTGTGCGCAAATAGGCTGATGCGTATATCGAATGCAATCTTTAACAATTACCCTTGGGAATAAAAAATATCACATTATGCCGAGACGCAAATGATTGGGTGTGTATGCGGATTATTATATGATTGTGCATGCGTAATTGTGTATCTAGCCGGAAAACGTGCGAATAAAGCAATATTTACTGATGCAGGACGCCGGGGATCGAACCCAGACCAAGAACTTGTGCGAGTCTCGTGGACATCGTCCTCCTTCATCATCCGATAAACGCATCAACGTGCATGTGCAGGGCGTGATATATATGATGCTCTCCGTGGTGTGTAACTTAGTGCTTAGTGCTGAGTATGTGATGTGTGTGTGTGTGTTCGTGTGTGAGAGAGAAGCAAGAGCTACTTTGCTTCCATGATTTGGCACATATATTGATGTGCCCGTAGTGCATTCCTGTATGAATGGTGGGTGTTGATAATGCATGCGTGTGAATATTCAACATGTAACCATCGGAATGATACCTGACTGCGGCTACATGCATACACTACTTGCTCGTTATAATTCATCATTCGACTGAGTGACATTTGCAATTCCCACTCGCGGCTGGCGCGAGCCTATGCATGGTTGGCTGCCTTCACGTGTGGCGATATTAATGGGCAAGCGCTTCTTATATCATATATACATAAACGTGCATTTCACCGCCATGAACGTGCATCAAACCTCGCGCTACTTCGATCGGTCGCAGCATTGTAAATCGAAGCACGAATGACGTCTCATCGACCTCCGCCATCATGACCCTGTGCCAAACACACACACACACACCTTTATATTACAGCAACTTGCATGATAAGTTGGCCGCCGCTCTTCGTACGCGTGCTACAATACCGCAAACGTGTTGGCAACGGAAATACATTATCGTTGCAACTGCGAGAGCATGCTCACAGTCAACGCACACGCGCGCGGGTACATGCCGATGCGCAGCATGCACTTATGTGGCGCGCACAATCGCATGCATGCAGTTCTTACATACTGAATGAGGACACATGCGATCAAAGCAACGATTGATTATGCGCACGTCGTGACCAAAACGACGAATATCGAAAACAAGCATGCGCGCGCGCATCCATGCTCATGCGCGCAACGCGTCCCAAAAACGAAACACACAGAATAACAGCATGCAACCTATGTGGGCATTGTACACATAAAAAGCCACGTTCAAAAATCAGCGCTCCGCTGTTGAGCTGTGCGTGCAGCGAGTGAAACCGTCGAATAATGCTGCGTATCAAATATGATCTGGCATTTTAAGTCCTCCCCGGAGCGTTAGGATCATGTGTGCGACAGTGCTTAATATGTGCGTCTCGACATGCGATGCCATAACACGTGGGTAGCGTCGCGGTAAATGCACGCGAATGCAGCGGCACTGCCATCGTCAGCGTCTGGCGATCGTGAGATCGAAAGTCGTCTGTGACGCCCGTTGCGATTTGAGCTTTGCTGCTGCTGCTGCTGCTGATTGACGTGGCATAGGCCAAGTTTAGTTTATTCTAGGCGTTGTCGATCACAAATATGCGATTTCCACTAGGCGTCGATCTTTTTGGACAGCACGATTACTTACCATGCGATGATAACATGGATATCGCCATTACATCATCTGACCGCAGGATCATGTGCGCGACAGTGCTTTGCTTTTTGCTTCCCAGCATGCCATGCCATAACGCGTGGGTGGCGTCGTGGTACATACACGCGACTGTTGTGGCACTGTCATCGTTGGCGTCTGGCGATCGTGAGATGGAACATTCGACTGTATCGCCCGTTGGGATTCGAGCTTTGCTGCTGCTGCTGCTGCTGCTGCTGAATGACCATCTCCGTTCACTTTCCGCATACATAGCAAATAAAGAAAAAGGCGAACGGAGATGGTCATTCAGATGACCCATATCTAAATTCATAACACGTACAGCGAACGGAGATGAAAATTTGGTTTGGGTGAAGATTATAAAGGTCAGAGGTCTCTACGTTTCTAGACGGGTTCAATACACGTGTTGAACACGTATTGGAGGCATATTGGAGGCATATTGAAGACGGTATGCTAACATCTGGACATTCCAATACACGTGTAACATATTGGCCAAACTATTGAACCGCGATAAGCCTGGACACAGCGAAAATGAGTATGCTAGCATGGGCACCCAAATGGTGTCAGACTCACCCACTAGCACTTGGACCTCTGCTCCTTATGATTTGGAACCTGGCCAAATTACCTTACTTACTTACTTACTTACTTACTTACTTACTTAATCAGCAGCAGCAAAGCGCGAATCCCAACGGGTGACACAGACGAACTTCCGATCTCACGATCGCCAGACGCTAACGATGACAGTGCCGCTGCAGTCGCGTACATTTACCGCGACGCCACCCACGCGTTATGGCGTGGCATGTTGGGATGCAAAAAGCGAAGCACTGTCGCGCACATGATCCTACGGTCAGATGGCCTAGTGGAGATCTCTTTTTGAGATCGATCCGCCTAGTATCATCTAAGGAAGGGTCTAGCGTTATGGGGACAAGTTTTCACGGCATTTGGACGCGTATCGCAGAAGTCGGTTCTGGGGGGCTTTTTGAATTGGGGCCCCGATGTATTGAAATAAGGCAAAACGATTGGAGGGGTGTTCAATATGTCTGCAACCGCCTGCAACACACGTACTGAACATGTGTTGAACACATGTTGAAACATTCACGCATAAGGAATCGTTCAATACATGTGCAATATGTCTACAATCAGATGAATCATTCAACACGTTTGCAATATATGTGTTGAACACATATTGAAACATTCCCTCATGCAGAATATCTTTAGTACATGTGCAATATGTCTACAATCAGAGTGAATTATGCAACACATGACTGCATGGGGTAAAGGGGTAAGACCCCCCTGCTGCTCACATATTGCATAATACTTACAATATGTCCGCAATACGTATCTGGTATATTACAGGTATATCAAATGTGTACAGAGGCACTACTATGCGTCATCACACTTTCTGCAGTACCACATTCCAGTGGGGATGTCGGTGAGCCCTGCGCATCGCACGTGCATAGCCTCTTTGCAGCCTGCCCTCTCACACAGAAGGAGCTCGCCACCGACTCTACACTTCCCGCATGTGTCAAAGTGACCATCACTACCTACGGGCCTATCAACGAGTGCAAGTTTCTCCATATTGCGGTCGCTCGTATCAAGTATCACCGCTGAATCCATGCAGGGGTGTTTGACTATCACTACAGTTATTAAAAAACTAGCGGCTGCTTTCTTAATGTTTTCTTAAAACGATGAGTGTCGTCTCAGACGGACAACTGCATCCGAGCAATACAGTAGGCAACCAACAGCAATGGAAGCAACCACAAGATTGGCGCTCCAAACCCTGAAGAGCCTATCTGGCGAGTTTGTGCTCACTGAGCAAGAATTTAAGACCGAGAAGAGAAAGCTGTTTGGGAAAGAGGGGCATTCCTACGTCATCTCTCCGAAAATGCTCGGAACGGGCATAACTTTTGATATACTTGGCCATTTTGGCTGGAAAATGAACCACAAATAGGTCTTTTATAGACGAACAGATTGATATATCGTTTGTAAGCATATGCGTAATATTCCGTAAAAGAACGCATTCGCAGCAAACTGTGCAGCGTACGCGAGTGGTATAGTGTAATAACCGAAAATGCTCGGAATAGGCATAACTTTTGATATACTTGGCCATTTTGGCTGAAAGATGAACCACAAATAGGTCTTTCATAGACGAACAGATTGATATATCGTTTGTAAGCATAGGCGTAATATTCCGTAAAAGAAGGCATTCGCAATAAAATCAAGCGAAGATTTTCTTAATATCATGGTTTTCAGCAATTTTTGGATCTCCAATATATCATTTCCCAGCCCAAAATTTTCTTAATTAGGGTGCTTTTGTCCGCGTCTCGAGGGGAAAGCCAGCGCTGGCGTATTTTCTTTTTCTTAAAATTTTGGCAAAAATCCAGCGGCTGTTTTCTTATAGGTGCGTTTTCTTATACCCCGGGTTTTACTGTACTTGCGCTTGGACTTGACGTGGCCAGTAGGTAGGGCTCTCGGTTGTCCATAGTGTACTTGGAGGTGTCCCATGGGTTGAAGGTGTAGTAAGCCTTGGACACCTTGTCCACGCCGAGGATGGAGTTCTTCAGCTTGAAGCTTGCGATCTGAGCTTCCGTGGGCACGGGTAGCCAATCACACTTTAAAAAAGTGTAGAGCACACCGCCAATGCTAACCCGCAGAATGGCGTTGATGATACCATACCTGCGCACGAAATGTTCAATGTTTTTGTAATATACGTACAACATACCCTCAATATGTTGGGGACGTATTGCATATATGTTGCAGAGATATACGAAAAGGCAAAGAAGCATGCAAACTGGTGGTTGAGGTCGTACCTGTCCTCCCACTCGTCATCGGCATCGGCATCATTCTTGGGGAAGGATGCGCGGACGAAACACTGGGTTGTCACTTTCCCTTTGTCCCCGTCTCTAGTGCGATAGAAGACACCGCCGATGTTCACCTTGTTGTACTTGGAACACATGGGTTCGGGACCCATCATGAGCGACTTCTCGTAAGCCGTGTATTGACGACCAAGCCATCCTTCAGGGTCCTCCAATGGACCGAACGCGATCGCAGGCACAACACCCACCTCTTGTCGGTACCGCAGTGCTTGTTTAGAGCGCGCGGCATTCTCCCTGTGATGACAACATATTCTTAGTATACTTACAATATATGATAAACATACAGAAACAAGTTGACAATATGTTGCAGGTATACTACAGATAGTACATGCGTGCGAGCTTGCAGGTTGCACCTCCGCCGGAACAGGTCGTACTCAGCATGTTGTTGAAAAAGCTTTCGGTAAGCGGGAATACTCGCTCGCATCCAGCCGCGGGTCAGTTGGTCAATCTCCAAGGACGTTAGCCCCAATGGCTTGCCCTTCTCCCCGAAGGTAGTGACCACGATGCCGGGAGCGGGGCCCGCCATCAAAGCCCGCGGTGACATTCTTGACAAAAATGTCTTCCAAGGCGCTTTATTTTGCTGGCACGCAAAGACTTGCGAATTGCGCTTGGCTTGCGCTCCGCAACCTGGTGCAAAGAAACGCGGTGTCCGCAAAGAACCTCCGCGAGTTCGCGGACGCCCTAACGGAGGATTTTGGGAAGCATGCCCTTGAGGGGTATTTTGCCCCAGATACGGAGGGACTGTACCTCCTCGATGGCAAGGGCGCCGTCGACTACGATATCTAAGTCAAGGTAAGGTTTGCGCGGAGTCCAAAAATGCAAAAACTTTTCAAAATCTAGATTTTGAGATACGAGCGATTCAAGTTTGCGCTTAAGTATGGATAAGTATGGGGGGGCGACCGAGCGGTATCGACCATAACTTTTCATTAACGTGGTCAATTTGATACCTGAAGTGCGCAATATGTACAGGGTGCTCTGGGCAACCTATTTATCAAATAAAAGATTTTTGAAAAGTTTTTGCATTTTTGGACTCCGCGCAAACCTTACCTTGAAGTCATAAAAGATCAGTTGGCCTTCTTGGGTTACGTGTTGAGTGATCGCACCCGCACCGCGGTACGTAAGCCCTTTCCGCGACTACGCGACGGTGCTTGGCGATGGTGTGCCTGAGGCGGCAGCAGGAAGCAGGTTCCTCTTTTTGGTGGAAACCATGGACGATCTTCCTACCTTACATGATGCGGTTTTGTTACGTGTTGGAGTGAAGAGCAAGAACGCAAAACCCTACCGGTGGCTTGATAGCCTAAGGGCTCACCCCGCCACCTATTGGACCTACGATGAATTCCTCGCGGCGGAGGCCCCTAATTATAAAGTGGTGAGGGGAGTTTTCGAAATGGTGCGCTATTTTCCTTGTTTGTGTTCACTACTTGTTTGGGAGTCTTTGGTGGTTTACCAATGTGGTCCCCTTTGCTTCGCTTTTTTTTTTTTTTTTAACGCAGGAGGCGGGTGTGAAGTATGAGTCCATGGACACATATTTACTGGCCTTTAAGGTAGCTGTCCATACAGTAGAAACTTTATTGTTTTTTTATTGTTTTTCGTGCAAGTGAAAAACTAATTGAAATGCAAAACTTTTTGGGACACGTCAATTATATATATTTGAAATTTATCCTTATCTTTATCTTTGAGCTCCGCCATTTCAATTATTTAGTTTCGAACTTTATTATTATCTTTGCAAGCCTTGAAATGCGGTTACCGCGTTAAATATTGTGGTGTTTGTTTGTCTTGATCGGCCGTTGTCCGGATAAAACAAACTGCCTCATCGACAACTCTATAACGATCAGATCTAAAATTGGTCGATCCAATCGTTATAGAATTACTAGTCGATAGCGGCCCCGAAATTCCTGCATTGATATCTTGGTGTTACTAAAACGTGCTTGATTTTTTAAGCATCACCGCCGACGTAACAGTGTGTCTGCGCTCAGGTGCATTTGCCTAGGCCCACCTTGAGCACGGCGTGGGGCCCTATACGGCTCTAATCGGTCGTCGTCAATCTAAACGGACGTCGTCATCGGATTCAGCATGGTCGAAAATGGTTAGGAACATGCCCACCTTGTCGGGACCCTGTCGGTACATCACGCCTTAGCGGGGGATAGCGAAACGCGCGTGCCTGGCCGGAGCCCGCGCACGGAGCCGTATATGCGTGCAAGATATTTCGAAAATGGCGCTTGCAGGAATCTTTTAGCGTGTACCGAGTTTGTTTTTCGCTTTGCCATTTTTTGCCCAGCCACGTCCGTCCGAGGCGCAGAATTAAATGCGCACATTATCTCTACGTTTACCAGCTGTGAAAAGACGAGATCCAATATTTAATTGTTGGCTTATTTTTTTTTATCTTTTCACGCCTACCTGTAATATTTCAATAATTAATTCGAAATTTATCTTTACAGCGATTTTTTAAAGAAATTCGTTATATAATTAAAAAAGTAATAGAGTTTCTACTGTAACTCCTAGCTTTTATGTATATGTAGTGTTTACGCGTGCGTTTGGTATATTTAATTTGCTTTAGGGGTTTGTTCCATAGATAGTTCCCATGGGTCGACTTTTTTTTGGACCCACCCTGGGTCCATGGACCTGCCACCAACCCCCTTGTCTGTAAATGCTCTAGTGAGGTGGTCTTTGTGAGTGTACCGAAAGGACCATTGCGTTGCAACTACTGAGCATTGCCGGAAGGATCGACTCTTGGACCCACCCTGGGTCTATGGACCTACCACCAAGCCCTTGGACCCACCCTGAGTCCATGGACCTACCACCAATCCTCTTTGTCTTTAAATGCTCTAGTGAGGTGGTCTTTGTGAGTGTACTGAAGGACCATTGCGTTGCAACTACTGAGCATTGCCGGAAGGATCGACTCTTGGACTCACCCTGGGTCCATGGACCTACCACCAAGCCCTTGGACCCACCTTGGGTCCATACACCTACCACCAACCCCCTTTGTCTTTAAATGCTATTAATAATGAGGTGGTCTTTGTGAGTGCACTGAGGCACCATTGCGTTGCAACTACTGAGCATTGTTGGAAGGATCGACTCTTGGACCCACCCTGGGTCCATGCATGGACCTACCACCAAGTAGGTCCCTTGTCTTTGATCAATGCTCTAGTGGGGTGGTATGGCAGGCAGGACTTGAGGCTGATGCTAAGGCAGCTCGGGGAGGGACCGATGCTCCTAAGAAGGACCCCCCAAGAAGAGACTTTGGTTTCAGGTCCTCTCCCGGATGCTCATGCCGTTGATTGAAGATGCGTTATTTTCCCTTGTTGGGCGTCCCCTTTTTATGTGTTCTCATCTAGGCGCATTACAGTTGTTTTTCGTCCAGCGCATACGGGTCCATGGAGAAGTACATGGTTTGCGGTTGAGTACCAACTGAACGGAACCAACTGAAGTGCTGCCCATTTTCTTTTGGAATTGGTGCGCTATATGTATATAGCATGGGACCTACATGATTTGTTTGGTCTAGGACTTAAATTTCAGGTCCAGGACGTACCTTTACGGCGCAGCAAGTAAGCTCTGTTGTGGTGCGGGACCGGGGGCGCACTACCTCAGGACGAGGTTTGATTGGTCTCCACGGAAGCAGCTAACCCCCCTGCGATTGTTGAGCCATCGGCCTCCGCCGTGACGGTGCTGCCATCCGGGTTAGATGCATTGGCACCCAGCGTATCATCAGCTGTCATAGATGATAGGGTATAGTGAGTGAGGCAGGGATTGGCCCATGATGCATTGCACAGCCTTTTAGTGCAGGCTCTTAGGACCCTATAACAAGGACCTAGACATGCTTTGTTAGTTACTATGCTACTATGAAGCCATGCACCGCGTGTAGCATTGTGTGTTTAAGCACTCAATCCTAGTGCGCCTTTACAACGAATGTTATACTCCCATTCCAGTTTTAACACACCAACGCAATAAACAAGTTGTTAAAAAGGTTGCGCTCCCAATAGTCCCAATACAGTAGTCCAGATACTAGGTCTTTTGACCCAAGGTGGGTCCAAGGGCTTGGTGGGAGGTCCATGGTCCCAGGGTGGGTCCAAAAGTCGATCCTTCCGGCAATGCTCAGTAGTTACAACGCAATGGTGCTTCAGTACACTCACAAAGACCACCTCACTAGAGCATTTAAAGACAGGGGGGTTGGTGGTAGGTCCATGGACCCAGGGTGGGTCCATGGGCTTGGTGGTAGGTCCATGGACCCAGGGTGGGTACAAAAGTCGATCCTTCCTGCAAAGCTCATTAGTTGCAAGGCCTCACAAACAAGTTGTTATTAAAAAGGTTACACTCATTCCTAATCAAACAAAACAGACAAACAAGGGTCTTTTCTTGTGCGCACATATCAATCCCGCGCGGCTTGCGTCGCTTTGATCCGGAATTAGAAACCCTTTTCCTTTTGGTTGGTGTATCCGCATCAACCTCTTCTTGTTCTTCATCCTCCAGCTCTCCTTCCCCCTCCTCTACAACTTCTTCCTCTTTTTCATCAAACTCTTCCTCCTCATCCACCTCTTCACCCTCCTCATCCTCCTCTCCAGTGCCTTCCTTGTCCAGAACGCTGAAACCAGGTAACGATTACCAACGTTTGACAGCCCCCTCTAAAAGAAACACAGTCGGAAAATAATTGGGAAATATAGAGTCGGAAAGCTGCCTGGTCTCCAAGTCTTCCTGCTTGGTGGACAGGCCACCAGACAAATACGTGAGTGACATCCTACAGCGAGGCTGGAAGCCGCGCAAAGTAGTCACTGGGGACATGAAGCCCCATTACATCGCTAACGTGGTGGGAGAACCCATGCGAGTACTGCCAACCATCCTGGCGACGCAGAACTCCCGAGCCTTTCGTGCCCCACGTGCAGGTACGGTGGTGAGGAGAGGTGACATCAAGGAGGAAGGAGGGACCAGAGAGGTCAACCTGGACGAGAAGGCCATTGCCATGGGGTACAGCGCTGCGAGTGAGTTGCGCATGGCTCGGGGCATGAGTGATGAGGAGTTGGCTGGGATACCTGGCCTCGCCATGGATCGCAGAGCTATGGAGCTGCTGTACGCAGTTGCGGAGGTCAGTACGACCAAACTGCCAAAGAGCTAGGAAAGTGAGGAGGAGGAGCATGGCGCGTTAGCTGCCATACTGTACCCATTGTGGGGTCTGCTAAGGTGACAACCGCTTCAGAATTGGCACCGGAGCCGGTGAAAGCGCAGCTGGCGGAGTGGGTCACCAGGTCCAGCGACTACACTCAGCAAGTCGCCCGACGCCTTAGTCACCAGGACTGGGAGCAGCGACTGCAGCACATGTGCAGTCAGGGGCAGAAAGGCACGCAAGGACTGGGCACAGCGGACGCAGTTCCACGTCGCCGACAATGGAAGCTCGCCTCCATGGAGGTCGCGGGTTACAAGGCGCGGCACCGTCAAGCCTTCTCGAGGCCTGGGGACAAACCTGTGGAAGTGAACTCAGCGCCAGAGTGGGCACCAGCGGCGAAGGAGAAAGAGATGAGGTTGCCTAGGCTGCCAGACACGACGAGACTGGTCGCCATGATGGCTAGTGTGACCCAACAAGAGTCGCTCCGGGAGAAGTACCCGGACATACACGAGGACGAACTATGTCTCGCGTGGATAAAGACCGGAGGTTCAGTGGAAGTCCCCAAGGAGGAGTACCACAGAGTCAGGAAGAGGGCGGCTCGTCACCGATGGGACGGGCTCATGGGCGAGCTGTACATGGTCACCATCAGCGGTAAGGAGCTTCTGGTACCCAAGCCCGGTGACAGGCTTCAGCTTGTGCGCGAGTACCACGAGAGGACTGGCCATTGGGGCATCAGGCGGACATTGAATCTGTTGTGGCAACGCCATTATTGGGTGGGCATGAAACAGGATGTCAGAGCAGTGGTTACACAGTGTGAAACTTGCCAGAGGGTGAAGACGCACTACGCTCGGGAGGAGGCGATGCTCACACCGCTGGAGATCAAGTCCTTCATGTATCGCTGGTCCCTGGACTTGGCTTGGCCCACAAAACGCGTCACGAAGGCTGGGAACCAGCGCGTCTTGGTCATGACAGAGCATTACACGCGTTTCATCGTGTGCGTTCCGATTCCCAACAAGGAAGCCTCCACCATCGCCAGCGCGTTTCGCAACCACGTCCTGTCAGTGTTTGGGGCGCCAGCGGAATGCCTCGTGGATGGGGGTACCGAATTTGAGGGTGACTTCGCCACACTGTGCAGACAGTGTCTCATCGACCGGAGAGTCACCTCGCCAGGTTCCCCAGAGAGCAATGGCCTGACCGAGCGGGTGGTACGCACCATTAAGTTTTGCTTCAAGAAGATGGCCCTCGACAAGGGCCTGGACTTCGAGTGGGATGAGATGCTCTGGTCACTTGTGTTCAGCTACAATGCAGCCAAGCAGCAGTCGACTGGAGTTGCACCTTTCACGCTGCTGTTCGCCCATGAGGCTACTGTGCCACCAGACCTTCGCGCGCGACCTGAGCTGGACTTTGAAAAGCAGGACGAGCGGACTCTGGCTGATGATTTGCTGCAGCGAGCGGCTATCGTGAAGAAGCTCATGGTGCACGCAGGATGCAACTTGGAAATCGCTCAACACCGTGACACCCTTCTGTACGAACATAGGAGGAGCGGCAGCTACGAGCCGAAGCCGCATCAGTTCAAGGCGGGCGACTTCGTATATATAAGACAGCAACCACGCTCTGGCAACCATGGAGGTGGCCACCAAGCCAGCCATTCTGAAGTTGGTCAAGGTGCAGAAGGATGGGGTGGTGGTGTTGGAAGACAGCACCAAGCTTCGAGAAAAAACACGGTGCAAAGCATTGCGCCGTGCCACTTGCAGCTGAAGGACCAGTACGACTGCAGCGCAGCCATTCCCAGCAAACATCTTGCGTGTCAGAAGTGCATGAGGACGGATGACGAGGCATCTATGCTGTTATGTGACACGTGTAATCGTGGTTATCACATTTGGTGTCTGGAGCCAGCGCTGGACAAAGTGCCTGAAGGAGACTGGCAATGCCCCAAATGCTTGGGTGCGACTATGGTGGCAGCCTCCGCCGAGGTGGGCGTATCTATCGTGGAGAGAATGGCTGCCATGGAGCTGCAGCTGAAGGAGAAACTGGGAGCGGACACGATATTGTTGCCTGCGGACGTGGGCCCACACCGGTCAGTAAGGTTGGGACGCGAGCATCCATGGCAGGCACTTACGTCGCGACAGATTGCCAGGAAAGAGGGGACCATGGGGGATCTCCCAGACCGAGTGGCATGGGGAAGCCAGGAAGAACTGAGTAGAGTGATCACAGACTTGATGCCAGGGCATTGGCATGATGGTCACCGCACCATCCTGAGCCGAAAGTGTTCAGAGCAGCACACCCGTGCGAGAAGCTTACGTAAGGCCGCCACAGTGCAATAGCAAGCCATGAGCCCGGAGGAGGTGAAGAAGAGGGGGGGACGTTACTCAGTTGAACAGAGCCCAAGTAAAGATTGCCAGTCAGCTGGATTGGGGCTTGGAGCTGGTTATGACGGTTCCTCAGGAAGTCAGGCGCCTGGCGCACGAGGTGAGTTGGAAGAAGATCACACAGGTCTGGGACCCGTGGGCTGGTACAGGTGTGATTGGCAAGGTGATGCCACTGGAGTGGCCTCACTTGGAGATTATGAACACCGATTGGAACCCGCAGTTGGGATGGCCTGAGGCCCTCAATGCACTACAGCCGGGCAATTATCGTGCTTGGAAGGAGAAGTATGGAGTATGTGATGCAGTAACAACGTCACCTTGGTTTGCCGTACTGGATATTGCATTGCCATTGGCAGTGCTGGCCAGCAGAGTGGTGGCTTGCATCCACGTGCCATCGCACTACACATGACAGACATGACTGAGAGCAGGGCGCGGTACTTTCGCAAACTGTGTCATGCTGGACGCTTGCATGTGATTGAACATCTGGAGCATGGGCCCATAGGAAGAAGATGTATGTGGGTGATGGTGTTTCGAAACCCTTTGACATGTTGAGAAAAAGAGCTTGCATAGGAAGCTATGTGTGGTTATCAAAACTTTTTGAACTTTGTGTGGTTACAGTTGAGAGATTGACTGTGCAGTGACATAAGACAATGCATATAGTACTGAGCTGGTGCTATAGAGATACTGACAATAAGTAAGGCTATATAGTAGTAGGACTAGATAGTCGCGCTTCGTAGGGACACGTCGTGCATAAGCTCGCGACAGCTGTCACAAACCGCGGCTTGTCGTGTACCATAGCCGGGTTGTGACACCTACCTGGGACAGTAGTCCCTGTGACGAACATATGGCACGCGCAGCACAATACGCGCGAGCAGTCACAACAGTGAGGTAGACAGAGACAGAGTACGGAAGTACAGCTGGGTGTTACATCTTGTCCGGAGATAGTGACTGTAGCATATAGGGCGGCGTTACCAAGTTAGAGCAGACGCTCATTTTTGTTTTGCCTTCGTAACAGTGAGTTCCAAAAAGAGAATTCTTGCTCAGACCGCGAAAACAGCAGTGTTATATGATATAGCAATTTATGGTTTATGATATTTTATTACATGTGAAGTTGTGCATTTCTTGAAGTTGTACTTAACCACTGGCGTCAGAACTGTATTCTGCAGTCTGTTACATGTTGAGGAAAAGAGCTTGCATAGGAAGCTATGTGTGGTTATCAAAACTTTTTGAACTTTGTGTGGTTACAGTTGAGAGATTGACTGTGCAGTGACATAAGACAATGTATATAGTACTGAGCTGGTGCTATAGAGATACTGACAATAAGTAAGGCTATATATATAGTAGTAGGACTAGATAGTCGCGCTTCGAAGGGACACGTCGTGCATAAGTTTGCGACACCGTCGCAAAAGTAGATATGATTCTTTCTTCTTTCTTTCTTCCCACATACATTGCAAGCGCACGCGGGATCTTCCATGTCCTTACGCATCCAGATACGCGGACCGTCCCCTCCAAACAAGGTGCTCAACGCCATAATTGTACCACAAAACAGTTGGTGCTTTCTAGTTTCTAGCTTTTTCGGTTACCAATTCACGCTTAATATATCTGCATCCAACACAATATATACTCAAGGGCTTGTAAAACCTAGAATACAACGGTCGCAAACAAACTCGTCTTACTTTACGTATCGTAGATAACAAGGTTCAAGTACCGCACAGTAGGTGGGGTACTACGGTCTACTGTACTATCATTGTGGCATGCTGTGACACACCGTCCCACATGACGTCTTCAGAGTGTCTTTGAATTTCTTGGAGCTGTCTTTGATTCTGATATGACACCACTGTTAAAGGTGTCATCCTGTCTTCGCCCTGTCTATGAAGGCATTCTATATACACACACACACACACAATAAAGTTTATATATATATACACACACACAAATATATATGGCTTTTAGAAAATAAATAGCCTGTACCTTATGCAATGAACACGAAGAAACCAACCGTTCTTCCTTGGATTTCAATTTACTTTGGTGGCTTCAGTATGGTGGAAATACATGTTTATATATGCCGACTATTTTCGGAAGCGATTCTACATTTGCACGGTAACACCACATGCAGGAACTATAATATACAAGAGCAGGATATCCTCTTGCGAGACCAATGCAACCTACCACGATATACTCGGCACTTGATTACCGTGAATGATGTGCTTGCGAACTATACAAGAGCTCGGCGCCCGTTAGGAGCCCCAGAGATTGTAGGGCTGCTCATGCAAGGGCGGTCCAGCATACGTTTCTATCACCGCAAACGGACGTCAGCAAAAAACTGCACTTTCAAAGACGCACAGTATAGAAACATAATCGTCTAGGGCTGTGCTACACTTTCGACTTGATGGTTTCCAAATTTCATTTCTGAAGTTAATAAGTTGACAACGTATCAGGTGGTTTGCCGAGGTCTCTTCAACCTTATTCGCGCGAATACTATGCCAACATATCATCGCACACCGCAGTCCAAAATGTGTGGTGTTGCTGGCAACACATTGAACAGCTTAATGTATACTGGGCGGTCTGTATCCTGGAATGTTCTAAGATGCAAGATAAGGCTCAACATACATTATGCACAACATCGACCTCCGTCAACGATCCCATTGGTTTTGAATTGCTAAGTCCAATAATTCTCTGACGCACTACTGTGCTGGCAATGCTTATCTAAGAAGGTGGGCTATACCCCCCCTCCTCACCCTGTTGCAGAATGCCTGTGAGTTTATCTTTAGCGACATGATTAATGACAAATCTTAACATAACCATCTTCCGTGGCCACGAAGAACAAGCGGCTGTGAGGGAGCACGCCTACATCTGCCATGGCCGCAGTTTCTTTATTGCCTCTCTGGTTGCGCAGCCGCATCGGCTTGAATTTCACCTGCTGCATCATCCATCCTCTCTACCTTTACTTCTCAGACGTTTCGTTCAACAGCGTCGGGAAACTATGCACCAAGAAAGCTGAGGGTCCGTAGCGAGATGGGCGTGCTAGGGAGGCATTGGCGTACCGTGTTGTCTGCACTGCTCGTGGTGGCGCCAGGTGAGGGGGGCTGCAGTGACGCAAGCCCGATCCGAGCTCCCGCCACCGACAAAACATCTGTGCCCGAACCACCCGCTCGTTGCCTCGCTGCAGCAATAGAGGCGCTGGCCTATGCAGCACATGTCCTTGCTGGATGCACCATGGTAGCACCCACACGGTATTTCCACAAGCAGTACCCACTGGTTTCCGTTTCCGGGTGCCAACATGTACTGCTGAGCCTCACTTGTTCTGGGCGCAGCATGGAGCGGGGCACAAGCTCCGCAGATCACAGGGAAGGGCATGCCTGAGTCGTGGAGCATGAGGGCAGAGATGGCGTCCTTGTGCCCCTTGAACGTATGCACCAGTGGGCCTGTGCCCATGCTTGGTTGGTAACCCTGTCGTAGGTAGCGAATATCCCACACGGATAGCAGCTTATCCTGAAATCCCGCCCCAGAGCTCCGCTCCCCATTACCCAACTATTCGCACTCAAGCGCAGCACCATCGAGGTCATGATGTACAAACAACCGACACGCATTCTGCCAGCGTCAACGTTTGGTGGCGCGGTCCATTGCCAGGGGCGCACACCCCTGGCTGCTTGCGCCTGGTAAAGTCGACCCTTGCGGCTCGAGGAACATTCTCAACACTGCTCCTCTTGGAAATCTCGGCACAAACCTAATCTCGTTGCAAGTATCAACCTAATCTCGTTGCAAGTATCAACCTAATCTCGTTGCAAGTATCAACCTAATCTCGTTGCAAGTATCAACTGGCGCCCGGCGACGGCCATGATACCCCTCCGTGCCCCATCACCTTGAGAAAGTGCCCTGAGGAAGCAATGCGAGTCGACCAGCGCCACGGCAGCAGTGTCCGGGCCAAGCTCTCACCGCGCCACGGCAGCAGTGTCCGGGCCAAGCTCTCACCGTCCCGACACTGGAAGAAGGCACTGGGAAGACAAGAAGAGAGGGGCAAGGAAGATATGAGGCAGGTGTGCGGCGGATGTTGGGACAACAGCGCAGCAGAGGAGAGGGAACAGCGGCATGGCCTGAGGTGTCATGGGGGTCACCTGGGACCCTGTAACAATACCCCATTGGCCAACTGCGTGCATGCAGGTGATTGGCCCGTCGTGCGCCCTCCAGCTGGCCTGAATGGCGCCGCTGCGGCCGTCGAGGAGGCTCATATCCCCTGCGCACAGTGCACAGCGGGGAGGGGCGCAACTTTTCGTCAGAGCGTGCCCCCCGGCACGCAGCACAAGGTGATTGCGATTCTGTCAGAACGGAATGCGGACCACTGCCTACGCACAGCGCCTGCGTGCCGAGGCCGGGGCGCATGGGGCGGGGCGGTCGATGCCGAGCAACTCGGTGCGCTGCGCCCTCGGCTCTCTGCTCGCCCTCTCTGGGCCACCGCCTCCAGGGAAGCGCCGCGCATGGCCTGGCCTCCTCCCTAGCATCGTAGATGGCTGCAGGCGCGTCGCCCTCGTGATGCACCTCCCTTCCGCAAGCAGCCCGCGTCAGCGAGCAGTGTGGCTGGCTGCCTCCCACCTGATCTCAGCCCCACGCAGAGCCACCTTGAAGGGGTCCTCGCACCAGCAGCTCTGCTCCCCTTGCACCCCGCCCGCGGCACATTCAGTCAATCTGCAGCATCGTCTCCTCTGCAGCGTAGGCCCCTCGCTTCGACGCCCCTCACCGATTGTTGCCACGTCGACGCCGCGCCGCATGTGCTCTCCAAGGACGCAGCTGCGCCTTCTGAAGAGACCTCCGATTTTAATCATGGCCGTCGATCGAATACCATATGTCGGTTTCTCATCACGCCATCTGTCAGAATTCTTTCACTTTGCAATCCTTTGTATTTGAGCATGCCAGAACACTGAGCAAGTCAGGCACGATTTCTCGGATGTGGAGTAACTCCTTCGCATTCTGGAAATGCAGGCGCCTGCTGACGTGGCATGCAAAGCAAATGAACACGCAGAGGACAAACGTCTGATGTTCCTCGGTATCATCTCGGCCGTATCAGCCGATCACACGGATTTTCGCGGACTAAATTCATTCACACAAAAGCATAAATATGTACAAGCTCTCTCCCAACAGTAGTTCAGGCTACAACCGACGCGGCATGAACTATTGCCAATGAGTGATAGGATCCAGAAATGGAAGAACTGTCTTAAACATCATAAGCAAAGTTCCTCATCGGGCCGTCCGTTGAGTGCCACACGATCCTCATCGGGCCGTCCATCGAGTGGGACAGCGCGGGTACTCATCAAATCCTCTGCTGTTCAGAACACTCTGCTTTGTGTGTGCACCGTCGGCTAATGCGGGGGAGAAGGGGCAGCGGCAGATGAGGGAGAGGGAGGAGCGCGTGCCCGCTTGCGCTTGAGGAGTTGCCGACGATGATGGAGGTGATGTGGGGGAGCGCTTCCGCATCCTTCGTGGCGGATGCCGGCAGCACTCCCCAGGGAGCCATGATGCGCGCCGAGTCCACGTGAAGCGCGCGCAGCTGCCCATCTGCAGTGCCGGCGATCAGGTGACCGTCCCAGCCATCTCCTGCATGCCCACCACCGCGCCTCTCAACACCCACAGCCAGCATCCTCACCTCGAGGAACCGCGATCCTGTTGTATGGCAGACAGAGGAAAATCATAGGATAACTCCTTGGTCAATGACAGACAGCGGGACATCACTCTGACCAATGATGCACCACATGCCATATCTACAACCGATGGTACACTGCAGGCGACACGCCGAGCAAATCGCCGGCCAATCGCCGGCCTAGCACGTCCCCAGGAGGGGCAGCGCCCTGTGCGGCACTTGCGGTGCGCACGTGGGGAGGGGAATGAAACTCAATCCGTGCGGGAGGTTACCGGCGAGCGCCATGCAGGTGAAGCCGCCGGCGTTCTTTCGCTCCTCCTCTTCTGAGCTGTCCCGCTGACTCATCAGCACCGGCACCGCTCCTTCCTGCCGATCCATCCACCCTCCTTTTCCCCATCCACTCCCCATTCCACTAGTGGGGGACCCAAAAACACCAGCGGCTTCGGACACAAGCTACCGTCGGTCCATGTTGGGAAGGTAGGACAACTAGCAATGTTGGGCACCTCAAGCACACGATCGAGGATGGTGGAAGAGAGGTGGGGGAAGGGGGAGGGAGGGAGGGAGGGCACCGTGAAGCGAACAAGGCGCTCGGCGTTGTTGGCGCTCCACACATGCACGGCGCCCCCGGCATCCAGGCTCGCCACCTCATGGCCACCGTCCAGCATCGCGAGCTTCACCGGCATCTCCTTGTGCCCTGCGATCCAAACCAAAGTCGAAACATATGACACGCTTCTCCCCAACGTCTGCCCCACTTCGGCCCCATGAACACTCCCTTGCGCACTAGCCCCCACTCTTTTGGGCGCCTGCGGGACAGAACAAGAACGCCTGCCAGAGGGTGTGCTGTCATGGCAGAAGGCCTCCCGGTGGTGTGCTGCGTCACAGCCCCCACGCTCACCTCAGCAGCCCCCACGCCCACTCAGGCCTGCCCCCCACACGCATGGAAAGATTGCGCGATTCAAGGAACAGCCCCCACGCGTGACTCCTTGAGAGCTGGGCTGCACGTCACGCACAGCATGACCGCGCCCCTGTGCTCCGCTCGGTCCATCTGGTCTTCTCGGAACCATGCTATCCGAGGCGCCACGTGGCAGCTTTCTGCTGTGGTCTGCTGAGAGATCCCTCTGCCGATGCCTCGGGCCTCGCGGCAGCTCGGTAGCGGCTCAAGGGTGCCGAGGAGAGAAGCACCTGTGTACTCGAGGACGAGCTTTCCGTTGGCCAGGTCCCAGCAGCGCACCACGGCAGGGTCCGAGGAGCCCCCGCCTCCCGCTGTCATCATGAGCGCCTCGTCCTCGGTCACGATGGCCGTCTGCCCCACCAATGCCTCCCCACCTCCCTCACAACCAATCCGCTGGCAGCACGTGCAGACGAATCCCGGTGTTGGTGGCACCTGCGGGCGGGCTAGAGCAGTCGACGCGTGAGGGAGGCGCACCTTCAGTGTCTTCCGATGGGACTGCCAGCTGTGCACCACCGTCAGCGACATCGCCCACGGCTCCTCCTCTTTGCCAGATTCCCTCCCTGCACCCAAACACTCTCCCGCCCCCTCAGCGCCCCCCTGGTTCACACACGCTCCTCCTGCTCCGCATCTTGCTGCCCAACACTCGCTGCAGGTTCTGCCGTATGCGTCTCGCACCGGCGCAGCGCCCGACGACGTACGGTGATTTAAGCCCATATTTAGTGGGGCGGAATTGCTGTCATGTCATACGGTGATTATACAGTCCGAAACCCCGACCGATGGAACGATCTCGTGGATCCGAGGATCAGTATTCACGGAAAACTGATAAACAACATCTCAGACCGTCAGATACCGTAATTTTTGCGCGGTCGCTATTTGCCACGTGTCAACAATGTTTTTGACACCGGGGTCAACGCCCCCTAGTTGGGCTGGTCAAAGGCTAAAAACTCAGCGTGGCGAATTGGCTGGAACGAATTAGAAATAGATTTGCGGAAAGCTACTTTTTCTAAGTAAGATTCAATGTACATTAGATGCGGTTGAACTAGAGTCACGCTATTCCCCACGCCGAGTTTCTTCAACCGACCATATGCAACTACTAGATAGGGTTTCCTTCCATATATAAGACATAGATCCGCTGGTTCCGATCACGGGTCACCGCCCGCCATCTGAACATTTCGCGCTCAAGCGAGCTAACCCAGCACACCGTTTATGATACTTTAACTTAAGTTAGTAAGTTAACATAACTTGCATGCCTAAACACGCAAGTTATGACGCGCTATGGCATTCCGCGGTTCGCTTGGCCCCAAGTGCACTGCGGGAATGGCGTGAGCGAATCCGAGGCTAATGAAGCCGCGCTTGGTCTCCAGACGTTTAAACCCACTACTATGACCTATTTGAGATAAGTTGTGAAAGAAAACTACGCTCATGTTTACTAATTTGTGCGAGATTAACACACTGCTTGGCAGCGCTTAACACTCTAAAAACCGCTCGACAGAGTTGAGTGTGTCATGCGGAAATGAGAAATAAGCATGATCCGACTGCTGCGATTTCTTTCTGAGTCTGTGATCGCAATCGAACGATTGAAATTTACTGTCGAGCGATTGTCGAGAGGTTTCAGAGCAATTCTGCCCCGTTTCATTAGATGACTAGATCGCCGTATGGCGGCTCCGAGAAGCATAAGCCCTGCCCGCAGCGCGCGATCCACGGCCGGCGCTGGAGAGCCGCTCGCGTGATGCAGAGAAGCGGAGCAGCCACAGCGTGGGACGCACGTATGGTTGAGGGCGAGGCGGGCAAGAGAGGATCGGGGGCGGGTCAGGGCGAGGAGGGGAGCGCCTGAGGTGGCCACGGAGAGCGCTTGCTGCCAGTCATCCTGTGACAGCCGGGGCACCCATCCCCAGTCGCTGCCGCCCGTGGACGCCTCCACGCTGCCGCTGCTAGAGCGCCCCCCCAGGAGGCCCCCGCGCGGGGGGGTCTCCGACAAGCTGCTGGAGCTTGACACACCTCCGAAGAGGTTGGTCTGTGCGCCTGCGACGTCGTCCCACGCACCCGCCGCGCTCAGCACGTCCATCTGGATGCCCGGGCACACGATCCACGACGTCCATCTGGATGCCCGGGCACGCGATCCACGGAGGGGGGCGGGCTCGTGCGGTGCACCCGTAATCCATATGTTGTGGGTGTGGGGGAGGGGAGGGGGGTGGCAGACACCGGGGATCCACGTAAGGTGTGTGCTGCAGCAGATTTTGGTGAGGTAAAGGCGACGATCACAGCAACTTGATTGGCTGAGTCGTGAGGAGGATATTTGGTGGCATGCGCATGGCATTACTCCCATGGCCCATTTTGGTGGGTGCTATAATTTTACACGTCATTGCCCTGAGAACGGCGTGGCAGGAAGTCTATAATACATATATATATATATAATACATACATATACATATACATATATATATATATATATATATAATACATACATATACATACATATATATATATATATATATATATAATACATACATATACATATATATATATATACATATATATATATATATATACATACATATACTTCGTATGTATGCAGACAGACATACAGACTAGGAAAACTGTGGACTCTGAGACAGTGTTAAAGACAGAGAGCTCAAAAGACAAATTCAATGACTGTATGACAGTATGACAGTATGACAGTATGACAGAGTACAGTACTATGTGTAAAGGTGAACAGAACAATGATGACAATGAGATTACAAGAGACAGAAGATCAATTCAAAATGGATACAGTATCTGTCACAAGAACACAAGAGTACTAGTACGAGTATAGAAGTAGCTATGACTGAGTAACAGTGAGCACTTGAACAGTGCTATGTGATATAAGCACTGTGTGTAACGAACAAACATTCATTATCAGTTTAAATCAATCAACAGTGTGTGTGCGTATGAGTGTGTGTTCGTACACTTTCTACTGGATATATGAAGTTAGTAGAAGTTGATTATCCTAGGTTATGGGCCTGATATAGGTCTGATAGTGTAGATACAGTCGTCATGGCGGACGTAAAGTATCCTACGAGGGAATCGCAGCTTCAGGAATTGGTAGAGCAGCAGGCTAGTTTTATGAAATCAATGGAAGCGACAATTCAGGCTTTGATTTCAGAGAAGAAGGAGTCTGGGAAATCGACAGAGAATGAAGAAGCTGCGTCGAGTGCAATGAGCACTGCCAACGCACAGAAGACAGTTCAGTGCGTTGTGAAGTTGTTGGGTACGACGAAGTACACGGGTACAGAGAGGAATCAGTATGAGTCCTTGGTACAATTTAAGACACAGTTAGAGTCAGCAGTCACGTTTTATCCTGAGCTGCTAGAACTGGTGTGCGACTATCAAGTGTCAGATATTGCAGATATCAAAGGACTGGACTTGTATATGCCTAAATCGAGAGGATATGGCAACATGGCTGCAAAGGAGAAGCCTTCATCACGGGCAGAAGACAAGCCTGCGTCACAGGCAGAGGACGAGGACGAATTTGAAGAGGTCTTTGACGACAGCGGCAGTTTTGTTACTGTGCCTGGTTCTGCGAGTATGGCCAGTACAATTTTGTCAGCTATTTTGAAGCAGGTGACAGCTGGGGACGCCTTTGACGTTGTACGACGCTGTGGTAACGACGGGTTGAAGGCGTTCAGGAAACTGAAGTGTAAAGTGGAGCCGCAGGTGTTTGGTCAACTCGCGGGCTCAATGAAGAAGCTATGCAAGCTGACGGTGAACGCCAATGAGGACCCGGTGAAGCAGTTGGGATATTTTGGTGACGTTATGTGCTCAGTGGCCAACTATGGGGGTGCAAAGCTTGACCCGGCAACTGTGGAGGTGCTGGTGACTGCTCTGGCTGTTGCGGCTATGCCTATGGAGTATTCGCAGGTGGTTGCGGATATCAGTAAGGAACGACGTCCTTCGTTTGATATGCTTATGCAGAGGTCTGAGTATTTCTATGTGAATGTCGTACAGCAATCGGCGGTTCATTCATCGAGTATTGTGGGAGCTACTGTGGACGAGGAGGCTGTTGCAGTGGCAAGAGCACTGGTTGCGGACAGAAGGAGGCAGAGCGAGGAGAAAAGGTTCAATGACGGGAAGAAATTGATATGTCCTACGTGCTCTGGTGTACATTCTGCAGAGAAGTGCTGGATAAGCAACCCGGCAGGTATGGAGGAGTTCATCAAGCTCAATCCTGCTAAGGAGAAAGGGGTTCGTGAGAACTATGCGCGGAGGCTGAAGAAAATCGCGGCGAAGAAGTCACCTGACGCGGTAGCAGCGACGGTGGAGAATGGACCTTCATCGAGTTCAGCGAGGCCGCGTCGTACGGAAGTGTCTGCGGAGGAGCTGTGGAGCTTGGAGAATCATGAAGAAGTTCATGTTGCCTGTCCGGTGGTCGCTACAGTGGCAAACCAGAAGGTGATATACACTGGTGAGGTATTGGAGGACACCTGGGTGTACGGTGTGTACGACAGAGACAAGGAGAATGACGCACTAGTGCAGAAGGAGTACTATGAGGACTCGGTGCATGAGGAAGACCTGTGTGCAGCAACTGTGGTGGACTCTGAGAGAGAGCTGTATTTTGATAGCATGGCCACGAGGTCTATTTTTAATGACCTGTCTATGTTTGAGGGCGCTCAGGTGAACGCGTCATCAGCGGTGGCGTTCAAGGTCATGGCTGGAGAGGTGACGACGTCTCGTGGGGGAGGCCGTGGGTATATTACCTTGTGGAATCGGGTGACGAAGAAGGCTGACGTGCTGTTGGTAGAGGCGCAGTATGTGCCTGAGTCCCCCTTCAATCTGGTGTCCGCGGTGAGCCTGGAGGACAAGTACGGTTTGTATGCACAGTTTGGGGACCGTGTGCTGAAGGACAAGAAGAATCTGTGCGAGTACGACGTCTGTAGAAAGGGGAACGTGTATGTTTTACCTGAGGTTGTCGTACAGGAGGCGGCGCTGCCGGGGGTGGAGTGCGGCAAGAAGAAGAGTAGTCCGGTGAGGGACAAATGCAACTGGAAGTTCACCGAGTTCCAGAGGTGGAACATTGAGAAGGGGCCCTTTCATTTGGATATGTGTGCTGACGAGCACAATCGGCAGGTGAGCGAGTACTACTCGTTGGTGAACTCGGTGTTTCTTCATTGTCTGACGGGACGAAGCTTCTGGGGTAATCCACCGTACGACGATATGTTCATTGAGAGACTGCTGACCAAGATACTCATGGACTTTCCTAAGGACCCCGTGAACACGAAGTTTATGCTTGTGGTGCCGTACAAGCCAAATGCTGCGTGGTGGAGTCTGACGACGAAGTTTGAGGAGTTGCATGTATACTCGAAGGGCAGCGTGATATTCTCAGCGAGAACGGATCAGTGCTATAACGTGTCTGAGCTGGAGGAGTCCGAGCCTGGTCGTGTTTTTATCCAGGGGACTCCGTGGCCAGTGGTTGTGCTGTATCTTGATCAGTATGTGGTCCCGAGGGTGGACGTGAAGGTTGTTGCACATCTCAGGCTTGGTCATGCTTGTGACAAGTATGTGGAGGTCATGGACCTTCAGGGGTTGAACCTTGGGGTCAACTCTGAGGAATTGAGGAACAGCAATGTACTGAGCTGTTCGGTGAACTGTATGGCGTGCCAGGTGGCGGCGCCGAAGAGGCCATCACAGACGACAGATAGGGGAAGGGTCCCGAAGTCTGTACGGAAGGTGGTGGACAAGAGGGAGGTGTCTGTCAAGATGGGGCAGCTGACGTTCACTGACCATGGCGGACCGTTCGTGACATCTACAAAAGGTTATCGTGGGTACACTATTCACGTGGATGACTTTTCTGATGTGTGTCACTTCTATGTCTGGAAACAGAAGCTGGAGTATGTGGACGCTCTGGAGGACTATCGCAAAATGGTGAGGGCGACTGGGCGAGTGTTCCTTGAGGAGGAGACTCGTGTTGAGCAGGTGGTGTACGACTTGGACGTGCTGGTGTTGCACTCTGACAATGACTCTACCATCGTGTCTGGAAAGACCAAGAAGTACTGTGAGGACAATGCTATTGTGCAGAGGACAACGTCACCGTACTTACACGAGAACAATGCCAGGGCGGAGACCATGAACAAGTTTCTGCAGACGAAGGCGAGGGCTATGTTGGCGACTGCTGGTTTGCCCGCGACTATGTGGCCTTTGGCTATGAGGCACGCTGTGTATCTTATCAATCGACTTTGCAAGGCTGGGCTGGGTATGCAGTCCAGCTTGCAGGTGCTGAACCAGAAGTACGATCTGTCTGTGCTACGAGTGTTTGGTTGTCGTGCGTACGCTTTCATCGACGCGAGCCTGCGTTCCAAACTGGCTGATCGGGCTACTCCTTTGATCTACGTGGGACACGAAGAGAGATCTACGGCTTATCTGCTGTACAGCCAGGACAAGGAGAAGGTGGTCAGAAGTGGTATGGTCCGGTTCGACGAGCGCGTTGATCAGTATGGAAAGCTGGTGATGTCCTGGGATCCCTCTATGCTGACACCGTTGAGATCGTTGTACGACTGCGAGGCTCTGGATGGAAACTTCGTTACAGTGTTTGGGGGTACAGCGACAGTGATACTGGAACTGCGTGCCTACGTGGAGCCAAAGGGTGATGAGTTCACTGGTGTAGTGAAGTTGAAAAGTGCTGGTGGAAGAACATTTTGGACACCGGTGAGTGTGTTTCTGGAAGCACGGGTGGAGCATCTTGAGCTGTTGTTTGAGTTTCGTGTGGAGTTGACAGTGAACTCATTCTATCCTTTGTTTGAGAAGGTGGAGTTGCAGCAGTCAGGAGGAGGTGAATGGGAGGCAGCAGTGGTGTGTGCTACGGCACGAGAGGATCACGTGTTGCCGTATCAGGTGATATTGGAACGTCATGCTGGAGTGAGTGGCTCGGCAGTTGATGTGTGTGAGGCTCGAGTGAGGTTTGAGAATCGTCATGTTGCTTTGGCAGCTCATGAGGAGAAATTGACGGGGTTGCCAGTTGGAGTGACCGAGCCGAAAGGATGGGTTCAGTTGTTGAAGGGACCTGATGCAGTGCAGTGGCAGGAGTCAGATCACAAGGAGGAGTGCGCTCTTATTGATGTGAAGAAGGCAATCGCGCCGGTGGAGTCGGTACCTGCTGGTGAGAAGGTAATGCGCATGATAGCTGTGTACAAAGCGAAGCTGGACTCTGCTGGAGAGGTGACTGAGAGGAAGACCAGATGGGTGGTGTGTGGTAATGGTCAGCAGCATGGGGTGCACTATGAGGACGTGTATGCCCCGTGTACACAGTTGTCAACGTTGAGAATTCTTATTCAGCTCAGTTTGGTGTTGGGACTATTGGTGTTTGCTCTGGACGTCATCACCTGCTTTTTGAACGGAGAGCTGGACGTGGACACTCCTATGTATGTCAGCTGGCCTAATGCACGGACAGTACGGGGAGTACTGTATGGAATTTTGCAGAAGAGTGTGTACGGCTTGAAACAGGCACCGCGCATCTGGTACAAGACGAGCAAGAACTTTCTGCTGGCTTATGACAGCAGGCTCCGGGTGTCCAACATTGACCCGTGTCTCTTTTACATCTGGCAGCTTGGTACACTGGTGGTGTTTGTGTACGTACACGTGGATGACTACACTGTGTTCACTTCATCAGTGGAGTGGAAGGTGGAATTCTTCAAAGCATTCAGTGAGAAGTATCCGAGTAAGGACAAGGGCCCGTTGGTGGAGTTGCTGGGCATGAGGTTGACTTTCAGTGACTATGGTCTTGTCAGGGAGTGTCAAATCAGTCAGGTTGGGCTGATACAGCGTATGCTGGAGAGGTATTCTATGCAGGACTGCAATCCGTGTATGACACCTATGGAGCCCAGACTGTCTTTGTTGCCTGTGGACTCGGAGGAGAAGTTGGAGAAGCTTCCTTATGTTAATCTGGTGATGGAACTGATGTGGCTGGCACGTTGCTCACGGCCTGATATTCTGACAGCAGTCTGTTATTTGGCCAGGTTCTCTCACTGCTATGGGCAGGAGCATTGGCAGCATTTGAAACGTGTGCTGAGATATTTGAAGGGAACTGTGCATGTTTGTTTGACTTTGCAGTGTAGTTCGCCAGCTTCACTGACTGCTGAGTTGATAGTGACAGCTTATACAGACGCGGACCATGCTGCAGATAAAGTGACCAGGCGCTCTGTTACAGGTTCATTGGTGCGACTGAATGGAAGCACTGTCATGTATTCGTCTAAGTTGCAGAAGACAGTTGCAGTTAGCACGGCAGAGGCAGAACTGATAGCGCTGTCAGAATGTGCACGGGACGTAGAGTATGTTGTAAATCTGCTGTCTGAATTTTCGCCTGTCAAGCAACCTGTGACAATTCATGGAGATAATCATGCTTCGGTGGCACAGGCAGAAATTGTTCTGAACAATGCAGCGACACGTCATGTGGCAGTGAGGAATCGATATGTGGCAAAGTTGGTAGAGCTGGGTAGAGTTGTTATTGCAAA
>LGRX02029344.1:0-25090 GCA_001247695.2 Cymbomonas tetramitiformis | reverse complement strand
TACGCGATATATTCATAATATTGATACGAATATATCCCGTAAGTTTCTTGCGCTAAACCGCATGAAAACCCCTCGGCTGCCGTGAATTAGTCGACCCTATCTTGAACCGCATCGGCTTAGCTTGCAATGGCATCGAAGCTGACGTGGTTGCGGATGGGGTCGATCAAGAGCTCAAAAGAAAGGTACGTATGTATTCGCCTTGTGAATACATGTGTATTCGTTACGAACGTTGAAAAACAATGTATTTCATGTAATGTGATTAAAATCACAAGCAAGGGGGTGTGCCTGCAGTAGCGCAACAAAGTTGGGGCGGTCAGCCGATAACCTAGATTTCCATACTTAATAACTTACGAACGGCACTGCTGACTATGACGTTCAGCGTTTGCGACTGCGAGAGGTGAATATTTGAAACGCGAAGCAAATCTTTTGTCCCAAAAATGACAAAGTGACCTGATCCGAACCATTGCAGCAATTCAGGGAACTCGTGTTTGTGAAACCATGACGAAGTCCCTCGACACGACGATTAACTCGGCATCGTGACTCGGCAAGATCTGACGTTCCTATCCTCCTCGCTGGAATTTTGCCAAATTTTACCGGACGGCATCCAACGTCGATTTGAGACAGACCTAGTCGATCGTAGCCTCGCTCTGGCCATTTTAATTTTTGCCAACTTTTGCCATGTCCCACTTTGTCCAGCGAGTCAGATTGCTGTGACTTTAAACAACGTTTATTTCAAGTCTTCAAGTGGCCCCCACCGTTCCACCCGCTAGCATGCACGCTATGTGCGATGCATGTTAAGTGCATAAGTGGCAGTATCCTGCCATGCCATCAAATGGATGCAACAACTGCCTCAGCAACCAACTCCGCACGTAATCCAACTCAAACCGTACTCGTAGCCGGGGGTGTCTGCCACGCGGCCCACAAACAAAATGGGGCGGCATGATTGTCTTAAGCATGGGACACCATGCCTTAAGCATGTAACGTGAGACCCCTCCCGATTAATCGCGCAATTAATCGTATGTATGTAGGCCCCTCCGGCGACGTTTTCGCCAACATAGCTCCTTGGCCAACGCGGGCCGAGGATCCACTCGCGCCGGATAGCAGAGTGCCGCGTACGACTCCTCCTTGTGCGAGACACGAAATCCGGCGGGCACGCACCCCTTCACCAGGTCGATGAGGGCACGCCGCCCATCACGGCCGGTGGAGCAGTCGGTCGCGAGGAAATACTGCTTTGCCACGGAGTCGCTCTCCACCACCTCTGAGAACGTATCGTACACGAGCTCGTTCACCAGAAGAATGACCTCGAGCGCGGGGTTGTCGAACTCGAAGGACGCCAAGTCCAGCCCGAACGGTCGAGAGCTCGGTCTTGAGGATCGCGATGAGCTTACCGAGCTTGGCAACGTCCTTGTCCTTGCCAGCGAACTTCTCGTGCTTCCCGCCAAGAACCGTTTCGCGCAAGTTCTTGGCCCATTTCCGGCGCAAACCGCTCTCGCGAACACGCTTCACGATGCCAGTCTGGTCCGAAAAATATTTTCTCCGTGTGATGACGCTGGCGGTGTCGTCCGCCTTCACCCCGCCGGGGTCCTCCACCGTAGGGGTGGCCAACGTGGGCGTACGTGTTTCGCACCAACTCTGATCGAGGCGGATGCCCGCGTCGATGTCTCACTCCCGTAAGAGTCGACGCATTGTCAATGATCTAGCTGCCATGTCGGAAAATGCCGGTAGAGTAGGTGTGCGCAGCAGCGCCCAGGTACCCCCAACGCAAACAAACGGACAATGCAGAAGAATGTGGGAAAAGGTAGAGGGCGGCAGGGTGGAGCGAAAAAGCGGTGTCGGCGTGCGTTCGCGAAATGTACACGCACATGCCCAGCCGAGGCGTCCAAGATGATCAGTCCATAAAACGAAATCCGCAGGTTGAACGTGACGCGTGACCAACACGTAGTCGCCTTCTCCCCATGCGACCCCCAGCTCAGCTACATCTTCTTAATCTCCGCAAGCGCCCAAGCAAGGCACCTAGTAGGCGCGCAAAGGCGCACCACCTACGCGAGTGGCGGTGTTTAGCCAACCATGCTTAATGCATGAATACGCACAAAGCGTGGAATGGGTCTACGACCTAGTGAGATATACCGATTCAGGTATACTCGAATGGGCAAACAGGGTCGGCTCGGTATCGAATATATTGATAAGAATATAGATAACGAATACCCTCAGGGTTTTAACCCCCAAGTCAAACCTAAACCCTCGAACGGCTAGTGACAGATGCGACACATGCCACCCCCGGGCCAGGACAGATTAGAGGTCTGGCCGGGGCCTACACCGGGACTCCCGGGAGGGCTGCCGGACAGATCTCAGCATTAAGTGGTGAAATTACTTTCTTGAACAAACTAGCCATCTCGGGGCGAATTGTTGAGTTATACTCCCCAATAATACAAAAGCACTTTAGTGTCCACATCCTCACTACTCTTCCATCCATCCTCGAAAACGACAACGCCGATCTGAGGCGCTGATGAGCAAAGGTACCTGGAGGGTTAGAAAAATGAGATTTCGAGGAATATGAAAATTGACGGAACTACTATGGAGCAAGACGCAATGAATGCGATGCATGAAGTGATCTTCAAATACAGTATTACGGCTCTCGGTATTGCCACCCACACGTCATTACGAGAAATCCTAGGATTCATTCCAACCTGCACCAACGTATGCATCGCATGCAATGTATCTGGGCGATCCGTGCTCAACGCATACACGAAAAAATAATGAACATAGACCGAGTGCTCCTTATAGGCTTTATGCTGCCAAGCCGGGTATGCGAAGTCCCTTCTGAATTGAAAGGGCGGCGGCGGTGGAGCTCACTGCGTAGTAAGTGAAGTTCGTTCGCTATTGAACGAACGGAACCTCCTTAGACGTTTCAAGATGAAAAGCAAGTAGTATACCAAGCTGCCGCCAAACAGTCACACGCACGTGAAACCAGCAATGGCCCAATCAAGGGATGTCCTGCACCGATTAAAGGGGCGAGGCACGATGGAATGTGGAAAATGTCGATAATGCACGCTCTGACGGGCCTCGTGGCCGTGGGAGAAGATATTGGTTGTATGCGGTGGGCTAGTAAATTTTAGGATATATAATAAGTAAATGTCGACTATGTAAATCACCATTAAAATAAGAGTTACCGAGTATTTTGTGTTATTTAAATAGTAAGGGAGTGTTATTTTGCCTAGTAGACAAAATAATTGTCTATATTTATGACACATCGGGTTTGGACCAATGAAAACGTGCCACGAAGGCAGCAATTCTCAGCTATATTAATGATGAAATGCTGATGTGGAAGTGGGGAGGCCACGTGTTCAGAACTGGATTGGTCAAGTGCATTGACGTGTTCCCAATGTTCGGAAGATTTCATTGAATATTGGTGCTGATCAGCACCAATATTCAGAATATTGGGGCCAAACAGCCCCAATATTCAAATGAAATATTACGAATTTGGGAAAATGCCAATGCCCTGTGACCCAGAACACGTGGCATTGACGACTTTGACCCGAAATTAGGTCAAAGCCGACAACGCCTGCGAAATGCTGTGCTGTGCTCTGCCTAAAAATGTTCTAATGCGTGTCAGACAAATACATTATGCAAACAGAACATACACGGCAAAAGCATGGCCGGGATCTCCGCGGTACGCGGTGATGGGCGAGAAAACCCAAAGCCCCCGGATCCCACACAAGACGTCGGAACGAAAACATACAAGATGAAAACAAACGAATGCGATACACACACGTAAGCGAGTGCATACAAAATGCGGCACACCAGTTGAGCAACAAACACATTGGGCGCGTGTGTCACAAGGGGGCATACGCGGATGCCACATGGGGCATATGGCGGGGGGGGATCGGGGAATTAGGGAGAATACACAAGTCATCTGAAAACGTACAGTGAAATGAAGGGCACACACACGAAAGTGCATATGAAACGAAAATGGTATGCGTGGATGCAGCGAGGATCTCGTAGGCGAGCGTTGAGCGTGGAGTCGGTCGAAGATGAACACAAGCGGAAAGGGGTCGACTAGTCGAAGGTCATCATGCGGTCGACCACTGATCCTGCATGTAAGCAAAAAGTTAGTCATGCATACACATATCGATGCATACACACTTAACGTCAGTCGCAGAAACATTATGCACAAAGATATTCATAGCAGGCAGGGTCACAGCGGCAGGGTCACAGCAGGAGGTGCACGGGAAGATGCAAACAGGAAATGAGCTTGAAATTGCATCAGAACTCCCCTTTGGGTTAATTTCGAAGTTCGAAGCATCGATCTTAGAAATCCAGCTTTCTAGGCATTGATTGGCAGTATCTTTTTTACGATGACAGACGACTGAAAACTCGAACGATCTTGGAAATCTGTTTTTTGAGTTTCCGATTGGCTAGTATTTTATAATGTGACTCGTGATTGAAAAGACGATCGACTGCGTTGATGACAGACGATCATCGTAGACATCTTCACCGTTCGCTTCGCCGTTCGCTGACGCGACGGTACAGATCACCGTGCGCTGACGCGCCGGTTACAAAACAGCCTGAGGTAGGATAGACTGTGATGACATGTCATGACATGACATGACATGACATGACATGACAACGACAGCGACAGCGACAGCGACAGTCGACACTGATGACACACCGATGACGCTACTGTAAGCAATATTTGTACTGCAAGCAATGATTTGAGCAATATATCGCGAGTTGTGATGACGTGGCAGAGTCGAGAAATATTGTTGCAAAGCATATTCTATGACGTGGCTCTCACATAATCCCTTCGATTAATCGAGGGCTGATGTGTCACAAATATATCATGAAGAGGAGCTAATTAGCCCCAATATGACCTGAAGTCGCTGACGCTCCTTCAGGTCATATTGGGGCTAATTAGCACCTCTTCATACTATATATTTATCTATCCGCGGCTATATTACGACACAATCGTATACTATGTCTACTTTTTCCAATCTAAAATCATGCAGGAAATGCAAAGAGCGATCGCAGCGCCTAATGAACAAACCCAAAGTCTCATCCGCCGTCCAAGCTGCTCTAGTTGTCTACGCTAGATTCTTAGGGTTTCTCTGGCAGCAAGCACCTGGCAAAAAACCTGTGCAAAAGTTGCGTCAGTAAACCGGGAATGTTGCGAGTTTCACCTAAGCTGGCAAAGACAACGAAATTAGAGACCGCATCTCTAATCTCGTTGACACAGCTCATGAGCTGTCCAGACTTCCCACAAAAGGAGGGTTCGTCGTGTTTCGAGCCACAAGTTGCACTTGGAGGCGAGCCGATGTTGGGAGTGTAATCGGGCACTATGCTCGGATTGTGCAAGGTTTAACAACAACAACGACAAGAGGTATTGCAAGACCTTTAACATTCCGAACTTCAAGGACATCGAGAATAAAATTTCTGAAATCGAGAATGAAATTTCCGAAATCGAGGATGAAAGTTCTGAAATCGAGAATGAAATGTCTGAGATCGAGAATTAGTTTTCTGAAATCGAGAACAAATTTCTAAAAAGAATTGGTTCTAAAAATGTAAATCAATGTTGTCTGCTAAGTTGGAAGGGTATCCTAACTATTCTATGTCATAATTTACAAGATCTGTATATTAAAAATTATCATTAAATAAATTATCGGTTTAGCAGTTGTTTAGCGAGACATCTTCGCCCGTAAGTTTTTGTACTTATGTTGGCTAGAGGGTTTCCGATTTGTGTATAAGAATAGCACAGTTGAATTAACAATTAGGCCTGTCAACCTAGCTCCTATCCTACTCAGCAATCTTAACTTATCTGACTAACCTGGCAGTCACCACCCGCAACGCGATGGGGCGGTGTGCTGAGATATAGGCTGTATAGGCAGCCCTGACGGGGAGTCCCTGCTGTGCAGGCCCCTATGCCAGATATCTAGGTAGCCAACTCTAGGCTGATAACTGACCCGTAGGTTCGTGCCGTGACACACCGAGGTGTCACAGGTAGCTAGGTCCGAGACCGTTCCGACTCCGAGACCGTTCCGGCGGTATATCTAGCTTAGGATTTATTATCTTTCAGAGTTTATCTATATTGGTTCTGCGACTGTCCGATATCCTTGAACCATGATATTCCGGTATAACTTGTCCGCATAAAAACCATTTGAGCCTTTAACAACTCTATCTTTATTATGTCCTAGCTTGTAACGTCTTCTTCATTTTTTCCGCATATTCACGACCTTTAGACTTTTTGTAAGAAGGATCGTCTAACATTCCACACGCACCGACACTTGCTAATTTCTTATTACTTTTCTTGTCAAAGACATCCAATTTCTTGTTTCTATTTGTTGAAAGCTTTACATAAACATTTGATTTCTTTGCGTTCCGTTTTTTTGCATGTTTACTTATTGTGTAATTACACGTCATTTTGTTTATAGGGCTTGTTTCAGTATGAGCGTAGGCAAATGCCGAATATCGCAGTATGAGCGTAGGCAAATTATTTAATAGTAGTTTGAGCGTAGGTCACTTACTGATAAGGCTCGCTATGAGAGCGATATGTATGGCACGGCTATTATTGAACGACAATAGCACGCGCAGAGTATTGTGGGTATGGGTGCAGTCTCTTCTCCCGAAGTGCTGCTAGAGCTCAATGCTCCCTCATATACGCCAATGCCCCCGCACTTCTCAAGTGCTACCACAATTGGGTTGTGAACCCGAGGGCATTGGGTGAACAACAGTATCGGCTGATCGAATAAGCCATGTGATACCCGCATGGTGTTCAATTCATGCTAGAAGCGAAGACGAGTCTTCTCAGAACACTTCGGTTCTTCAAGACTTGTCTTGCTTCGCCATCTCGATGCCAATACCTGGCCTCTCGATGACAGGTGTCACTCACCTTAAGTGGATGACAACCATGATGACTGTACATGTCACAGTCGACCGTACTGACGACTGTATGTCATTATAACATATGACATGACACGACATGACATGACATGGTATGACATGTATGACAGATATGACACGTATGACATGTATGACAGATATGTCATCGGTCATAACCCTGACACTTACTTTAATGCTAGTCTGCGCGTAGGCAAATGGTTTTAATGCTAGTATGCGCGTAGGCAAATTATTTCAATGGCAGTATGCGCGTAGGCAAATGATTTTACTGCCTACGCGCATTCTGCCATTAAAATCATTTCCCTACGCTCATACTGCCATTAAAATCATTTGCCTACACGCAGACTACATTGAAATCATTTGCCTACGCGCAGACTAGCATTGAAATCATTTGCCTACGCCCAAGCTGCTATTGAATATTTTGCCTACGCTCATAATGCGATATTTGACATTTGCCTACGCTCATACCGAAATACACCCTTTATAATAACCATGAAAACATTACAACTCTTTTGCGGAACAAAATCATTTCCCAAAGAAATACAAAATTTGTACGCAAATTGTAAAATTACAACTTTAGACCTTCTTCAAAAGTATGATCCAACAATACGATGTGATAAATGAATGAAACTATATAAAGGAATGGAATTATAAAAAAAAGTGTGACATAAATTCATTTGATATTATATGGACAAGTCCGCCGACTTGCACCGAATATTCCGAAGGACATCGGCGCAAACCCCGAAATTTAATTTTGGCCGACAATATAGTGAAACGAACCATTAAAATTAACAATTACTTTAAACCGAAATATTGGTTTATAGAAGACCCGGCCGACGGTGGATTGTTACAACATAGAGATTGTATGAGCCCGCTAAGCATATACAAGAATACTTGCTGGTATTGTAGATATAATTTTCCATATTAAAAAATGACTAATATATGGACAAATGAAAAGGATTTAAATTTAAGAATTTGTAGCAAATTTACACCGTGTGATTTTAACCAAAAATGTGGCAAACATTTATTTACCGCTCAACGCACACAATCATCAAATTCTAAAGACTGTCACAACTATGAACACGCTTAGAAGGGGTCCCTCGGGCACCCCTGAAAGGCCTGTCACACCCCCCATATTTGGTCACGCTACCGCAGCCCATGTCAGACCCCACCGCATTTGCCCCCATCGCGCCCGTCTCAGCCGACAGCAAACGCCCCAACCATGACCCCCTTTTTCAGTAATTGTCATTCCCCCCTTCAGTCACGGTCCTACCCCAGTTCATTGTCCGCTCGAGCGCCCGGAGCATATCACATTCACCCTCCAGCTCAGATCTCCCTCCCAGTTTGAATCATGCACAACGCCTCGCCAGGCGCTACATCGACGTCGCCGCGACCAGCCCGTGCCGATCCGAGAGCACCGCAGAGCGTCAAGCCCGACATCACGCGAAGTGACATCACGACACGACCACACATGACGTCTCGGCAATGCATGACAGGGCAAACGCAAGCGCGCGTTGACACCAACCGCCGCTGTCACTGGGAACCAATGGTCACAGGGCATCCGAAACGACAATGGCATTCACGGACTTTCACTATGCTCGCTTGAGTATTTAGCTAGCTCTGCTTTCGAAAAGGGAGATCCGAACCTTTCAAAACCATTCTGCGGTATAGTGATATTTGCCTCTTGTGGCCTAGTATTAAATGTGATATTTGCATACATATACTTCGAATCCACACGAGAGCTTTGTCGCTAGCAGTTTGTAAGAGTCTGGTTCGGATCCCCAGAGTGCCGGCACGCCACTCTGATGTATGTGCGAAGTCGCGCCGTTGTGCTTGTTTTATCTGTGAATTGCCCCCTGCGTTGCTCGTTTGCCTTCCTGCTTTTCATGCTTCCATCTGAGCCTGAATCTACAGCCTGCGAGTGCAAGTTAGACCCGCGCCCGTTTTGCGAATCTACGAGCCGGCGTGGCAGAAGCGCGTTGCCGCCTGACATGTTGTACGTAGCACAACAATAGACACGCGTATCGCTGTTCCGCAGCGGTGGAGATCCGCAGCTGTCCGAAAACGTTCGCGAATTCAGGACACGCTCGTGAATTCCCACAGAGGGGCATTTTTCCCGTTGAGTGCCTAGCGGCGAGATAGCCCGAAGCTGCGGTTGTCATAAATTCACACCCGCGACGGCGAACCGTCACAGTCACTCTCAGCGGTATTCACGTGTGTGCACGATGCGCCCGGCCTTTTTGTACCATATTTTGCACCATTTGCTTTGCGAATTCGAACCTCGCAGGGCTTGCTTGCCGAATATGCTCAAACCGGCGTATGTGACCGGCGTTTGGGAATGCACAACCGTAGCCGCGCTAACTCGAGCCGTGACTCCTGACTTCTGCCGTTTGACGAGGTTGTAGCCGAACCCATGTTTTCCCCGCAGTTTGTATGATGTTTACCTTTGTGAATTCGACCTGCGCAGGCTGGGGCAACGTTGAATTCCCCGAACGGACCTGGGTGACAGGTTGTGGGAATTCACGGCTTACGGCGCGCCAGCTCGAGTCCAAACACCTGACTGCAACCTTTTGACAGCATTGCAGCCGAATGTTTTTCCTTCAGTTTTCATTGTGTTTGTATGTGTGAATTCAACCCATGTGGGCGTTGGCAGCGGTGAATCCCCGACGGGCCTGTATGACAGGTTGTGGGAATTCATGGTTGGCGACGCGCCAGCTCGGGTCTGGACACCTGACCCATGCCTTTTTGCCATGCGTGTGCTCGAAGCACGCCTTTGCCCGCAGTTTCTTTCATAATTTTTGACGTGAACTCGTGCTTGGCTGCTCGAAGGGCACCAACTAGGCCTTGTGGCAGGTTGGGGGCATTCACCGCAGGAGCCGCTCGTGCTGCGACCTGGGCGCACGACACGAGAACCGCAGTGAATGCCCAATTGCAAAGTGTTGTTTTGTCCTGCTGGAACGGTATCACCTAACAGGGTGCCGAACCTCTTCGTTGGAATATATTCAAAAAACTTGCCCTCCAATGCCACACCCACATCTCAAACCCAAAATCCCTCACAACACCCCACTCTCAACCACAGCAGAGATACACCGCCATTTCAGCACCCAGCAATACCCCAACGCCCCGCCAGCCCTTACATTGCCGCCCCTCGTTCATAATCGCGACAAGACAATATAGGTGTAAATGATGCTTATGTAATACCACCACAATTAATAAAAGAATTAATAAAATATTTACATTTTTGGGACGATAAATCCAGTGAAATTTCTACGAAATGCTGATGGATGATTTTGTTTTTTATGTAAATCGATAAACAAAAAGTCATGTGGATTTTGAATAGTCTTTTTATATACATCATCAAACACTTCTTTTGATATTTCAGCGGCACACTCTTCAGAAATACAATCGATTTCTTTCATATTTTAATTACGAAATACCAACATATGTCATAATTTGTTGGTACATTCACAGTATGCATTATGTACAGTTGTTAGGCGCCGACTTCTTCAAGCCAGCACGCATTGACCCTTGCTAAAATCTAAGTTTACAGTGGTTTAGCAGCTGATTCTCGAGCCTTCAACAACATACCGTGAAGTTATGTTATAACTCTGCAAAGCTATGAAGCACTGCTTGATGCTTGGTAGCCAGACTTCAAATCCCTCTTCCAGTATGACCTCTTGTCTGATAGTACCTTCTTTAGAGTTTCAAAAGGTAATAAGGCCACTTCGTGTAAGTGACGACCACGAGTGCCTCAGATTCCCGGAGTGAGCTACAAGGCATCATAAATCCAAAGCTTGAATGCGGCGTTTAATCGCTGCAACCTCCTGTGTGTACTGCAAGTGTCGAGAGGGCAAACGTTGTCCTTCTCAGTGAAAGCAGGCAGTTCCCAAGATCCACGACACTAAGATGACACCCAATTCAGAAAAAGCATCACAAAGCATCCAAATACTTTTGTCACACTTTTTCCGTGATTTCTCCAAAGCCAGCCGACACTGACTGTAAAGCTGAGCCATACTGTACACAAGCAAGCAAAAACAATTGAGCCAAAGGTAAGGTTGCTGAAAAATAGATAAAAGGCTAAAGTTTTCCATTTGCAACAGCTCATATATGCTTGAATAGCGCATTGTACACCTTGTTTTGAAGCGGATAACCTGGAGAAGGCGAGGGCTTCCCATCGCAAAATTCATACTTCAGCGAGGCGAGGACCTCCACATCCTTTATGCATACGAGCGAGGCGAGGGCCTTTCTACCAAACTGGTCGAGGGCCCCCCTACCTCTCGCAACCTACAGGAAGAATACTGGCGAGGCGAGGGCCTTCCCACCCTTCAAGAAGAAGACCAGGGAGGTCCTCCTGTAGAAAAAATACTAGCGAGGTGAGGGTCTCCCCGCCTTATAGGCATTACACATATGCAAACAGCGAGGATTGACCTGTTCGCCGAGGTACGGCTCAAAGTCTTTTATCACGGATAAGTTGTATTTAAGCGCCGAGGTCTGGCAAGTTCGAACGCTGCCTGCAGTTACCAGCAGGGAAGGCATCAGATTTGTGGACACGACGAAGTGAGATGCGTATTCAAAGAAGCCAAAGAATTGTGGAGCGAGTGTTCAATTTTCTCAACACTTCACTCGATCAAGGATAATCCTATGCAGCACTCATGACACGAGGCTCGAAAGAGGACACGCCGTCCTAAGATTGCAACGTGCAAGCAATAATGTCCAGTTATGATAGCTAAACGTTTCCGCGATATCCTGCCACTTCTTCCTTAGAAAAATCCCTGGGACTGATAAGTACAAAGATAGGTTCACTAAGCAAATCGGGTGGTCGATGGTGTTTTTGAAGCGGAGAAAGTGGTACCTCCCAAGTGGATCATACGTAGCATCACTGTACGCTTCCTTATTTCTGGAAGGCAGACACACAGGATCAGGTGACGTTTTAGACGAGCAGGTTGCGCGTTACGAGTTACAAGAGACCGCACTTGACATTGTATGCGACCGCAACATCAAGCGCGCGGGGGAACGCTTACCTGAAATCAGAGTGATTGCGCACCACACCTGCAAGAACCATCAACCTCATCATTGCCCCGACAACGCTGTGGTGCTAAAGCAGACGTCCCTTCAACCCGATTTTCTTTACTAGCGCAGAAGGGTAAGGTCAATGGCGGATAACCACACCTGTCGGTATGAATCTCGGCTGCAGCGAATAATACACAAATTGGTTAAAGGATTGAAGTATTTCACTGAAACAGCAAACGTCAGCATCGAGAAGGTGAAAACCAGTTGAAACTCGCAAAGCTCTTACACATAATGGAAAAAAATAACCTTGGAGTGACTGGGCTGCAACTCCGCGTCCTACATCACCAAAGTTTAAACCCAAACTTTCGCGGAAGGCTGATAACAGTTGATCCTCACCTGCTCGCCAAAAACATAGTTTCAGATATCCCACACGAGATAAATTCAAGGGAAGGTGGTTTCACTCTATCTTCTCCGAACTCTTATGGATACGCCTGTTTCGATCATTTGGGGCACCGTCTCTTGGTTATGCAATTCTGCGTGTGCCGTATAGACTGTGATAATCTATTAGCGTAGTGAACCGAACCAGCAGAGAGACGATTAGTCAACAAGGTGCAAAGGTTCTGCACTCGCACCTACGGTACTGTCACTTTTCCCATCTTTCCAGACAACTTCTAAAAGAAGATATCTATGCAAAGCACGAGACGCGTCAGGGCTTAGCGCCGGAGAGCGATTCAAATATGGAATGCATATTAAGGGGCGACAATCAATGCAAGCACTAACGGAAATATGGACTGGACACCGAAATAATCGAGATAAAAAGTGCGGCCGACATACGGACCTGTTTTTGAAACGGACCATTCAGCTTTTGAACCTCCGGAGATACATACCAATCCGTTTGATAACATGAGTTGAGACGATGCTCTCATTTTGTTATTTGTAAGACGAGCGAAGCATGCGAACTTCGGGGGGTTCAGTCTGACAGTGTAACACGTTTGGTTTTCGAGACCGAGAGCTATTTCAATTTGTATTTCACAACGACCAGCCCGGAAACCGGAACCGGACCCCGTCCCCACCCCCCACGCGACGGGCTCCCCCCCAGGCCCACGTGATCCGTCGCGACGGGTGAGTCGGTGAGAGCTAGTGTGACTAACCCTAATTACTTATTTTCTGGAATAAACGCTACTAATAAGTGCACCTCTCGTCTGCTTTCAACTGTTGGGGGGTCGTGTCATTCGACTGTCATGGAATTATGATACTGAACTTTTGATAAAAGCGAGGTGGAATCGTGGATAATCCTAGCGTGGTCTACTGTAGACGTATCTGTGAGTCGGAGAGACTTTTAAGCGAGCCGCTTCGGGGGCGACAGCAAACACCGATATGTCACGCAAGACAAATGCTCTAGGAACACTACTTTTCCTCTTCAGTTTTTGCAGTTCTTACGGTTTGGAGATCGATGGTCGGCTGCCAACATGGCTTGGTGAAAGGTATTTCTTGACGTTTTCCCGGCCTATCGCACTTGCTGAATTTTTGGACTGAACCAAGTGCTCGGATAGTCGTCGGTCTGGTACGCGTGGCGCAAATCGATGGGTTCAGCCCTTCTGGCGCTTTACTCTGCAGACCGTAAAAGAATTCCACTCAACTGCTTGTGATGCTCTATTAATTCTAGAGAGAGAGAGAGAGCGCGAGGGAGGGAGGGGTGGTGGGGGGAGAGAGGAGGGAGGAGGGAGGGATCCTGCATAGCCGTCAGCACGGTGAGTCGTCAATCGCCCTCATCAATTTTCGCACGTGGCGAAATAGAAGGGGAAGGTCGACTGGTTCGGTACCTGCAGGAGGACGCAGTTCTCGCGAAAGCTCTCCAATCGCGAAGCAGAACGCATTAATAAAATGTCTGCTGAGATGGTCCTTCAGAGCGAATTTCATTCTGACGACGAGTCAGAAGTGAGCCCAAGCAAGAATTATCAGGACCTGGGAGCAAATGACCCGGCGGAACTTGCGCCATCTGACTTCGACTTAGACGTGTTTGAAGCCGGTGTGTCCGAACGGCGGCGCTGAAGGCAGTAACTTTTGAACCTGATCTGTGCACTTTCAGTTCTAGCTAAGCTAGGTTGTCATCGTTTGCGAGCAGCGCGTACAGTATTCAGCGCATGTTGACATGTGCCGCTCAGCCCTCCCAAGTGAGTGCCAACATTGCCGCTTTTTAAGGCAGGTTCTGAAAGCAGATTTAAGCAGACAATTTGGGGATAAATATTGATTTTGGAACCCTAGTTTGCTGGAACACAACCGACTGTTTGTGCGCATGACATTCCTAGGCTGCGGCCAGCCGTATCAAAGTGTGGTAGTACTCATAAGTATTCGTGTAACGCATCATGCAGAAAAGTCGAGTGTGCCTTTGAGAGCGACCTACCTGTGCTTATCCAAAGGCGATGCCAAAGGTGCTGTAGTCGTCCGGACCACTTCTTCCAATTCCTAATTTGATGTGGTGAAACTCAGCTTTTGGCGGTCCCATCTTGATTTCCGTTTGGCGTACTGCTGAACTTTAAATCGTAAAGAAAGCGGTAAGCGTGGTCCCGAAAACACTGCATATAGTACCTCCCCAATATTCCTTGGCCGCTCGGGCCGAGCCGCACCCGTTTTACATAACCACTCGCCTGCAGCTGCCAAACATCTGCAGAGGTTGCGACTTATTGAGAACTCGCCAGCTCTGGTCGGATATCATTCTCCCTATCAAGCTCTTGTATGCCATTTGTTCTTGCCTTCCGCACGTGACTACGGCGTCGAAGCTAACGGGATCCGTTTCGGGTGCAGGGATGTCAGCCTTAGCGCGTTTAGTTCACAACATGGATATGGTCTTTGGAGGGTTTGAGATGTACCCTCTTATCATCTTCCACGAGGTGAGAGATCCCTTAGCACTTTGTCGGCGCACCAAAATGATCGGCGCACCGAAAAGTGCACGCTCTCTTGCATCGCTCCCGATTCAGAACGAGCAACCTCCTTTTGCAACACTTGACAACGGGAGCCCGAAATGTGCACACTGTCTCCTCACCGCCACGATCGTGATCAAAACTACAGTGTGCGTGATTCGACCAGGGTCTGCCTTCGCGCTGTCGAGCCCCCTTTGTGTCTTGTTCCCGGGTGAGGGGAAGGGGAGCAGGGAATAGACGAGCCCAAGCAGCGCGCTCTGCAAAGCAAGACAAAGCGCAGGCTCATCTTTGCGGCGGTTGTCTTGCAGCTGCCAAAAATGGAACTCCCATCCAGTAGGTGCGACCCAGAACTGTAGAGAGCGCTCGTCATTAATCGCCGAGCTGCCGGAGAAGCCGAACATGTCCTGCTCTGTCCCGTCCCGTCCCGGTGTCAAGTTCCGACAGAGCTGTAGTGTCGATGGTGTGCAGCCGGCGCTCTGGGGTGCCGAGCCACGGTCGAAGCTCGGCTCTTCTGTCGGTGAGCGTTTGCCTGCGATTGCGACGCACATGGTTGCCTCCTGGGCCCGGATGGCGGGGACAGCTCAAGGCTGCCTGCTCTGCTGCGCAATTCATGCGGCATGCAACTGCGGCTCCCAACTTTCCGCTGTTCTTTTCACTTTCACAAGGAACCCTTATCGCTGCCTGCGCCTTTCCCTTTCCCTCGCAGGTGGCCCTATCCAGGATTTTCTTATTTTGGCGTCCAATATCGGCAGATGTGCAGGCGCGTCCCTCCCTCCCTCCTCCTGGCTCAGTAGCTGGAAGCTCGTCTGGCTCGTCGTCCCCCTCTGCTTGTTATTGGCTCCTCATCTGAACGCCAGGAAGGTTTTTGATGCCCTTATTATCGTCGCCTCTTTTGCAGTTGCGTGTATTATCTTATCCTTTGGGCATTCGTCCGTGCCACCCATCCGTCCATGGCGCCTGTTTCATCGCTTTGGTATCTGGCCCGCGGCACGAAAAAGATCCGCCCATGGTACTCTGTCATTGCTGGCATTCGCCTGCGCTACCTATCCGCCCATATTTCTGCTCTATCGCTGGGCATTCGTCCGTGCCACCCATCCGTCCATGGCGCCTGTTTCATCGCTTTGGGCCCCAGCTCCGGGGTCTGCAGTGGACTGCCTAACGCCTGGTTTTTGTGGCATTCTGCTGCATCTGCGGTGGGTTGCGGGGTGGATGCTGGCGCCTAGGTCAGAATAGTCACCAATTAACTCCGATTAATCCCGCGAGTAGTGGTAATTAGGACCGCTTGCCCTATCGCGACTGCTCATGAAATATGCCGGTTACACGACTTCATTTATATTACATTTCATGAACTCACTCCGCATTCAGTCGTGTGTCTGTACCTCATGACTCATCGTGCTGGGCGACACACACGATCCAGGCTGGTGCTTGAGTCTGGGCACTTGAGCCATCATCACGTGTAGGGTGCGTTGTTTCTTATTCCCGGCCAACAGGTTCTTCGCGGTGGAGATGTTTCGACAGCCAGTTCTGCAGGATTTCGACTGGTGCGCCGGGCGGCCCCCTTCCTACTTCTATGATTGTCATCCCGTGATCCTAAAGTGCATGTGACAGACAACGAGCTGACAACAGCACAGGCGGTTCCTCCGAACTGTGCGTGGGAGAGCTGCCTGGAGAAGACCCTGTCCCAGGACTCAAGCTTGACCTGCATCACCGTAGGGACTGAGAGAGGGATCCACACGGATGGTGCCCGCGAGTTCACTTCTCAGGCTTTTTTAGCTCCATCACTCCCACTCGTTCCGTGTGTGCTGTAAAACCTTGCCCGAGGTAGTGGCTCCTGGCTTGGTGAATGTTTGAGCTTCGAGCCCTCGCGGCTCCCAGCATAGCCGGCATCTTCGTATACACGCACTGGAGGTGAACTCTTCTGTTCTGCTCTGCCTCGACTCCCGCGCGCCACAGTAGCTTCTAGCGCTACTTCATGGTGCTGCGTGCCCTCGAGCCCTGCTCGGTCGGTAAAAGCAATTGTTTGGGGCCTGTGGGCTTCACGCGTGCAGTTTGGGGCCTGCGGGCTTCACGCGTGCAGTTTGGGGCCTGCGGGCTTCACGCGTGCAGTTTGGGGCCTGCGGGCTTCACGCGTGCAGTTTGAATGAGCTGGCGGGGTGATATACACATAGGTACATGCGGCTAGACACTGATTCGTTTATACTTGCACCCGTGGCAGAGGATCCGTTCCTGCATATGGTGCGTTCACATGCTCCCAACTTTTCACGGCTGTTAAAGCTCTTGGAAGCTGGCACTGAGAAGACGCCATGCAAGTGCGGAAACCGATGCGCCAGGTGTTCACTTGCATGTGATGGTCCCCCATCACAAGCCGCAAGCATCGCATACAGCAGTTACTGGCATCGATCCTGGGGTGTTGTTGTGATTCACGATTTGGGGCGTTGGGCTGGCAGGCACGAAACAACAAGCAGTACGCTTTCACGCAACTGTTCATGCAAGGGCAGCTGATCTTCATCCAAGGGCTGTGGGACACGGTTCGCGCCTGCCCTCAAGTCCTGGCGTCTTCATCCAAGGGCTGTGGGACACGGTGCGCATATGCCCTCCAGTCCTGAAGGCGTCTTCATCCAAGTGTTGCTTGTGGACACGGTACGCATATGCTCTCCAGTCCTGAAGGCTTTCATCCAGGCTGTGGGACACGGTGCGTGCCCTCCAGTCCGCGCCATCCAAGGGCTGGGACACGGTGCCAGCCTCTGCCCTCCAGTCCTGCCGCCGCCTTCATCCGCGTCGTGGACACAGCGCCACCCTCCAGTCATGGTGCCTTCATCCAAGGGCTGTGGACACGGTGTGCGCTGCCCCCAGTCCTGGTGTCTTCATCCACGGCTGTGGGACACGTGTGCGCATGCCCTCCAGTCCTGGCGAGTTCATCTCACGTGGGTTGTGGATACTGGGGTAAGCAATGTCTTCCAGTCCTAGTGTCTTCATCCAAGGGCTGTGGGACACGGTGTGCGCCTGCCCTCCAGTCCTGGCGTCTTCATCCAATGGCTGTGGGGCACGTGTGCGCATGCCCTCCAGTCCTGGCGTATTCATTCAAGGGCTGTGGGACACGGTGTGCGCCTGCCCTCCAGTCATGGCGTCTTCATCCATAGGCATAGTGTAGGATTTCGAGAGTTTCGGTTACACAAAAGCGAGCGTAAACTTTCATTATCAAAAGATATACCAGTTCGTTGCTCGAAACGACACGAACATTTGCGCGCCATCATTACTGATTGGGCGATTAGGCGATCTTATGTGAAAGTTCACGAAACAGACTCCTACGTGTCACTGTCGTGTTCATACCGACCGCAGTGACACTCCTGACTACTACAGATGGAGTCATTACGCACTTCCCGATGGTCATCAGTGATCTGACGGCCACGATTAGTTCAGCAGATCTACAGATCTAGATCTAAGGGTTCCACAGGGTTTCTTTAGGGTTTCTTCAGGGTTTGAGCATCCTGACTACTGTACAAGGTCTAGATAGTCATGCTTTACACCAAACTGATCAGCAGCACTTGCAGATTCCAATACCCCTTCTAAAGGGTGACTGTCTAGTTGTCCTACTGCCAGTTCTTGGGAATGGTGCCCCTTCAGTCAGCAATATCCAGTTCTTGGGATGGTGCCCCTCCAGCTCCAGAGTATGGGATGGTGCCCCCTTCAGTCTTCAGTCTTCAGAGGTGGTGTCCTGCAGCTTCATGATGCCCAAGCTTTCCCTGTGCTTAAGGAATAGTGGTAGGGGAAGAGGTTTGGTGAAGATGTCCGAGGTGTTGTCCGCTGAGCAGACATACAAGGCTTCCGCTGTGTCGGACTTCACCAATTCTCGGATGTACATATTCCTTACCTCAATGTGCTTGGATCTGTTGTTGTTGACATAATCGGAGGTCAAATGAATGGCCCCTTGATTGTCACAGTACATAGGCACCGGGTTGCGGATGTCCACCAAGTCGTTCAGCACGTTCATGATGTACTTGATCTCCCGAGCCCCTTCAGACATGGCAATGATCTCAGCCTCGGTAGTCGACAGCGATACACATCTCTGCATGATCGAGGAGAAGATGAGCAAGCTCCCACACAGGTAGACAGCAATGCCAGATGTGGACTTTCTCGTTGTCTTGCAGCCAGCATAGTCAGCATCAGTGTATATGCACATCGGTAGTGCTCCACATGCCAGACCCAGCCCCCTTGGCACAGAAGAGGTTGCTCGCAGCACCAGCTCGTAGCCCACAGTGCCCTTGAGGTATCTGACAACCTGCTTCAGTGCCACAAAGTGCTCTGGGCCATAGGACGCACAGAACCGGGAGAGGGCAGATACAGCAGCCATGATGTCAGGGCGCGAGCACCTTGCAATCCACTGCAGTTGCCCAAGCAGCCCCCTGAATGGGATGGTGGTATCCTTGCCATCAGATGGGGCAAGAGAGCACCCTGGGGACATGGGCAGACTAGCAGGCTTGGCATCCTTGAGTCCATAGGTGTCAATCATCTGGGAGATGTACCCAGATTGGGAGAGATATGCCACCCCAGGGCCCCAGCGCACACCAATACCCATCACAAGGTCCAGAACACCCAAGTCCTTGCAGGCATACTGGGAGTTGAAGGCTGCCACGAAGCTGTCATACCACGCGCTACTGTCAGTGGCCACAATGTAGTCATCAACATATGCCAGAATAATGACTGTGATGTCAGAGTCCCTGATGAAATACAGACAGGGCTCAATATCACTGCGCCTCATCCTCTCGTCGTAGGCCATGATGAAAGCATCGCTGGTCTCAAACCACTCTTTGCCCGCTTGCTTCAGGCCATACACCGCCTTGAGGAGCTTGGCACACGTCCTCCCCTGATACTCCAGCCCCGCCCTAGGGAGCTGGACATACAGATCCTCCTCGAGGGTCGAGTTCAGGAAGGCTGTCTCCACATCCATGTGATACACCTGCAGGGAAAGGTTGAGCGCCAGAATGATAACCAGTCTCACCGAAGACAACTGAGTACACGGGGCAAAGGTGTCAAAATAGTCGACACCATACTCCTGCTTGTTGCCCCTCACACACACCCTTGCTTTGCGCTTCTGCAACTGCCTATGCTTGTCCAGCTTGACCTTCAACACCAGAGCCATGTCCAACAGGTGAACCCCAGGGGGCACATCCTCCTTGTCCATCATCTCGAGAGCCCGCTTGACTGTAACCAGGGCCTCCAGCTCTGTCTGGATAGCTTCCATCCACTCATTAGCATCTGGCGCCCCCATAGCTTGCTTGACCCCCTTCGGTTCAGTCACCCCAGGTGGCAGCACATCCACTGATCCTCCAGCACACGCCTTCACAGCTGCTGCCAAGCATGTGTGCTCAGGAGGGAAATGCACCTTACCCAATGGCAGATCGATGTGCGTGAAGTTTGTGAGCAGCATAACACAGCATGGGAATGAGCTGGGTCCCACAGCCCGTGCGCATATGATCCCAGCCTCCAGCTTCTCTTTCCCAACATCCGCCATGACTTCAGTGAACAGTGGGTAGTCGACATTGAGGTCACCACGTTGCATAGCTGAGCTCACAGTACTCATACGCTTGGGCTGGCCATCTAGATAGTCTCTGAGGCTCACCCAGCATACCATATCCCCAGCCTGCACCTTCAGCACCGCCAAGATCTCGTCGCTCTCATCAGGCAAATAGGCACCAATGCCAAGAATATCATCTCCCAAACCACTGGGAAGGGCTGCATGATACTCCGCATCCAGCACCGTCACCATGAAGTTGGTACTCAGTGGGGCCACTGCTGAAGGATCCCACGTGGTGACCACCTTGCCCAGCTTGTCGACCGTCTCATGGAACCTCACCATACCAGACTTGACGATCTTGCCGGACTCGGGATCATACAGTAAGTAGGCCGAGGAGACCTCAGAGTGACCAACGTACCTGAGCTGCTTCGCCCTGTCACTGAGCTTATGCTCCCTGCTGTCCGGGTCCACAAAGGCATACGCCAAACAGCCAAATACTCGAAGAAGGGAGAGGTCATAGTGTTTCCCATACAGTATGAAGTAGGGGGACTGCTTGTGCAGAGGCCGCTGGAAGGTCCTGTTCAAGGTGTACACTGTGTGCCGAACAGACAGTGGCCATACCTCCACACCAAAGCCAGAGGTCACCAGCATCGCCCGAGCCATCGCTTGCACCGTCCTGTGTGACCTCTCGACCCGAGACTGGTTCTCGTGGAGGTATGGTGAACCATGCCGCTGCTCAATGCCTCTCTCCTTGCAGTATTGCTGCGTCTGCCCAGCAATCATGGTCGAGTCGCCATCAGTATGCAGAACCATGTGGTACTTCTCCTCCAGGCCCATGCGGCTCCTGTGCTTCTTGACTTCGACCAGGAATTCCTCCAGCGCCCCCAGGTAGTCGGACTTCCTCTTCAGGAAGTACACACACAACCAGGATGTGCAATCATCCAAGAAAAGAACAAACCACCTGTACCCACCAGCACTGTGCCTGAAAGGCCCACAGGTGTCAGACCATACCAACAATCCGATCTCCGCAGCCCTCTCCCTGCCCGTAGGCTTCATAGAGGGTCTGATGGCCTTGGTCAGCCTGCAGGAGACACACCTCTCCGAGCAGCGCAGCACCAGGCTCTTGGCATACTGCGCAGCCGTGATGCCCATGGGGACCCCCTCGTCCAGCATGTCCTGCATGGTGATGTCCCCAACATGTCCAAGACGAAGATGTGCAAGCATCTTGGCGTCAATCTTCATGGCTGTATGCCCATCCTTGTACAGTACCACCACCGGCCACTTGGTCTCTCTGACCCATACCCGGTCTTCTCCACACATCTCGAGGTGCTCCACGTTGTAACATGCATCCAGTGGAGCTGAGAATATGGTTTCCCCAGCAGGATACTCATGAATAAGGGCAAACTGCGAAGTAAGCTGCCACCAGCTTGCAGTCTCCCACTTGGGTAACACCAAAAGAAACCTGGTGGACTGAGGTGCCCTATCAAAATCCCTGAGTGCCTTTTGCAGGCACCGCAGGATGATATCATGTTGATAGGGAGGGTTGCCATAGCACGCCTCACCTGCCCAGTCCCTGTCAAAGCAAGAGCGACCAATGGTGCAATAGCTGCCCAAGATGTGGTTGTCATCAGAGGCAAAGAGTTCCAGAGTGAACGGCCCGTGCTCCTCGATGTGTCTTGCAGCCCCCTCAAACTTCCAGTCCGACTTGTCTCGGTCAGAGTCATCGTGGTATGCCGCACAGGCTACATATGCATCCAGAGCGCCAGTCACCTGATCCTCATATATGATGTACTGGTTGCCAACCCTGGAGAATGAGAATGTCATCCCCTCACTGGATATCCGCCTAGCCCCAAAGTCAACACTGAAACCAGCATCCTCAAGTGCCACCACTGACACCAAATTGAAAGGCTGCCCAGGGATACAGTGTGCACCAGTGAACTGCAGCCCAACAGCGCGCCCAGTAAGCACATCCAGCTTAGCAAATGTCACTGTGCCACTGCCCTCCGATGAGACAGTACCCGCCTGCACCACACTGAAAGTGGAACGAGAAGTGGCATCAAAGTCACTCCCAAAGCTAGCCATCGAGTTGAATATGTGCTTGGAGGCACCACTGTCCAACATGGCCACTTGACCACCGCCTGCAGCCAATGGCAGGTCGCCGGTGAATGTGTCAGTCCTGCTGTGCGCCGATGCAACACACAGGGCAAGTGGGGTGCACATAGGATGCCCCCCTGGTAAGTCACCTGACTCGTCATCATCAGAGCCACTGCCATCCTCCAGATCAGGCGCATTATCATACCAATCAGCACCAGTACCAGGGTCAGCGCTCTCGGGGTAGAGGTGTTGCTCACAAGGCAGAGAGAACAGCCCAGATGCCCAATCATCAGAGGGGATGCCACCCACTTCTGCAAGGGGCTGCAACATGCACATCTCGTCCTCCTCGTCCGAGTCCGAAGCATCCACCAGATCAGGCATATCCTCTGAAGCATAGCCATCATAATTCAAGTCAATGTCAGAGGCTGCATCCAGAGCATTGGTGGAGTTACCAGAGTCATCGCCACATTGATGACAAAACAGCCCAGACGCCCAACCATCAGAGGGGACACCCACTTCTTCAAAGGGCTGCCATGAGTGCTCACCATCCTCCTCGTCCGAGTCAGAGGCATCCTCCAGAGCTGGCACAGTATCTGAATCATAATCTTCATCATCCGAGTCAGAGGAATCACTGAGACCAGGCACACGTCCGAGTCTAGATAGTGTGTGACAGGCCCAGGCATGATGGCGAGCAGCAACCCTTGCAGGTGTTGTGAAACTGACATCAGAGCCACCCAGTGCATGCACATACTCAGGCAATGGGTGAGAAGAGAAGGCATGTTGAAAGTCAACCCGCTCAACACCACGCACCACATAGGCATCTGGCATGGTTCCAGAGGTATGATCTTCTGGACCCGAAGAGTCATCACCACGATGAGAAGAGCCTTCAGAGTCATAGTCACTGTGATCTGAACCGGCACTGCCACCAGATGAGGAGTCAAAGTCCCAATCATCCTCATAACCATATCCCAGCAAGGCCCAGAAGTCCTCAACCGCCTGCACCGTGTCCCGAGTGACCATGCTGAGCAAAGTTACCCATGACTGCAACTTCTCAAAGGACCCTCGTACCATGACCGGCTCCTTCTCAATCAGACGCTGCAGTAGACCGTGCTGCTCCGCCACAAGGTGCTTGGCACACTCCATCTTCACTTGGCACACCACTCTGCCAACAGCAGGAAAGTGAGGATCTTCCAGCACCTTCAATACCCTGCCCGACACTTCCACAGCGCCACCCATGAACATACTGTGCACACATTGGACATCCGTGGTGTACTAGGGCTGCCTGGGGGATATCCGATATCCAGTCCCAAGATGCTGCTCCCTCCCTGCTTCCCACAGGGCTTGGGTAGGCTCAAGCTCCCTCCCAGGGAGGGCCGTGCACAGAGTATCAACGTACACAAACGAGTTGTACACTGGAGCCACCAGAAAGTACTTGTGCTTGTTCAACAAGAACCGATGCTTGTTGGGCACATAAGGGTGTGACTTCTTACCATGCTTCTTCAATGCAGAGTGCTCTGTCACAGAAGCATCAGACCTCCACCGACAGACACCACTCACAGATTGGCCCTCATCTCCAACTGGGAAAGAACTCCCAGAAGGTGTAAGTCCATCCAGAACTGCATAGTAGTTGTACAGGGAGATACCAGTATAGTCTTCCCCACTGTAACCAGAGATAAATTGAGGCATGACGTCAGAGAGGCAGGTAACCACGCTGTCAAGCTCACAGATAGCATATAGAGCCTCCCCAGAGGCATCCACACCAGGGTCCTGCTGAGTCTCAGTAGCAGCAGCCGCACGATTGGGTAGCTTCCCATGCTTTTGGTAGTCCTGGACCCTCTTCAATATCGCGTCCCTCCTCTTGGGATTCTTCTTGAGGTACTCCTCCCGCTTGCCCTCGTTGGTCACAAAGCATTCCTTGGACGAGTGCCCAGTCATATGACATACCGGGCACGGCACCTTCTTGAGCAGTGCAGTACGTTTCTGCTCCTCCTGCTTGCGCCTGTCCTCCACGATTCCAGCACCCGTCTCCGCAGCTGCTGCTGAAGTGGCTATAACGTTGTCGTAGTGGTCACACACCGCGTCACTCAGCTCCTGGAACGACGGTATCTTGTTCTTGGCGTACATAGAACGCACCACTACATATGCCGGGTTCAAGAACTTCAGCACCATAGCCACAAAGACCGCCTCCAGGCTGGCAACATGAAATTTCTCACCGGTCGGCAGGAATTCGCTCGTGCACGCATATTCCTTCACCCGGTCCAGAACTCGCCGCGCACTCAGAAAGAACGGCAGTGGGTTAGCAAGTGACGCAAACTTCTTCGTGTCATCAAGCAGAGCCTGGACCTGCCTCACAAAGTACGCAGAGCCCGTGCTTCGACGCATTTTAACCAGCTGCCGCCAGGCCAAGACACCGTTCGCCTCCTCACTGTACGTCTGCACAACCGCATTCGCTGTCTTGGAAGTCACGGCCGATAGAAAGTCGTGAAACAACTGATTCGCTGCCTCAGAGAAGTGCTCGTCCTCCTTGATGTCCTCCAAGTCGCGCGCGTCCGATAAGAGTAACGCCAGCGCTCGGTGACGCAAACATGGCACAATTTTACCTCGGAACTCTAGCCACTTGGCGTCATTCTCCGCGTCCTGACCAGAATAAAGTTGGTCA
>LGRX02029343.1:44684-66324 GCA_001247695.2 Cymbomonas tetramitiformis | reverse complement strand
GTTGCATTCTGGTGGAAGCGGCCATTTATCCTGAGGAATACATTCCGCTAAGGTTCCTATCGCAATAAGGTATGGCAAAATTTCCTCAAGCGCCTTACGCGGTGCCATGTTGCTTACTTTCAGAATATTTGAACTTCCCTAAGTTAGCTAGGGTGTGAATAACATAGCAATTATGAGCATGCCCACAGGCGACACCGGATGGTCCAACGGTTGAGCGCGTGCATTGATCATCCAACATTTAGATTAATCGACGCACGCGCACAGATGTGCATGTGCGTGTGTGGCACGATTCATCGGGGATTATAGTGAGGCAATTGTTTCGGGTGCGTCGATCTTCCGCCACCCGATCTAATCGACGCATGCGCAAAGCGTACGAACTTCATAAGTCCTCAACCGACAACAATATCCGAATCATTTGTGCGCGTGCGTCGATGATCTATTATTCTGATTAATCGACGAATCCGCACAAATGTGCATGAGCGTACGTGGCCTTATTCGTTTGGGATTCCAGTGCAAGAATTTGTTTGGGTGCGTCGATCTTTTATCACCCGATCAGATCGACGCATGCGCACATTTTATGAAAGTCCGATATCAGACATAAACACCTATTGTTTTTGGAAGTGCGTCGATCTTATAGGATCCGATATAATCGACGAACGCGCACAGTTGTTCAGGAGCGAATGGATTTTCACCCCGATCGACACACAAGAGCCCATGATCCTCACACAAAGCAGTTTAGCGGGTCCGTCGACTTCACGATGTCGATGGACCCGCTAAATGTTAACTGCTTTATGCTAAACTTATAGGCACGACATACATGTCCAAGGCTTGCAGATCTCTCTTTAAAAGTGACATGTCGAGCACTCGAAAAGAAAGTATCGCGCACCACGGGCTGAAAGCAATGGCCAAGCAAGGAAAGGCCGGACCTTGTAGCGCCTGTAAGAATCCCTGGTTAGCCACCTTGAGGTGCAAACTGTGTAGCGATTTTTATCACCACAGTTGTAACGCGCACCCGCCCTCGCTGTATCCGAACGAGTGCAAGAATTGTGGAAAGCCCGCTCGCGACAACTGCCTATTTTGCGGGTTGTATTCCACGCAAACTTGCTTCCAATGCAAGCGCGGTTTCCACATGCGTTGCGCACAAAAGCAGCCAAATAATCGAGCAGGCGCTGGCTCTTGTGGCAGAGGGAATTGCCTTGGAAAGGCTGCGTTGATCTTAGCCAAACCGAAATCTCAGCAACCTGCACGCGCGCCGGAGTTTTCGCAAAGTCAACTGCCTCCCGGAAGTAAGCGATCTTACGCTCCCCTTGTGTTCTTTTGCCTGATCACAGTTTTACGGATAAAGTTGAGTTAACCAGGTTTCTCGGGAGCAGGGAAGAAGAAGGCAGGCCCTTCTCCCGCCAGGAAGGGAGCGCATGTGCCTATCGAGGCCATAATTTGCCGTTTTTGCGAACGGCCTACTCCAGAAGGAGGCCACAGATGCCTGACGTGTGGCAAGAAATATCACAATTTCTGCCTGGTGCGTTTACTTCGCTTGCGTCTTCCCACGATTGTGTTCTTCCCCTAGTTTTGAAATATCTATCATCCCGTGTACTTTTACTGCAGTTGGAATGGAGAGGCCTGGAGGAGGTGTGCTGCTGTGGCGACCCAACGTGCATGGCTGCGCAAAAGATTGAGGTGCGCGTCTTACTATCTGTATAGTATTCCCGTAGTTTTTTGGGTTCCTGTGATTGTGTTTGTGATTAATTTGTGCGCATCTTATAACAGGCACCTTCTACCTACACACCCTACAAGAACCCGACGGGGGTGGGCTCTTCAGGGACATCCCGAACCGTGACACAGGCTGGCCCATCTGGCGAGACCGAGGCTCCGACGCCAGCTTTGGAGTCCGATACACAACCCCCGGCTTCAGCGGTTACCCCGTCTGAGATCGCGCCCCTTCCCGTCGCGGTCGACTCGCCGCACGTGGATCCAATCCCCGAAGTCTCCGCACCCCTCGCCGCCACCCCCCCTTCTGAAACCGCCCCCCCTGCCGTCGCAGAGTCACTCCCACCTGCGAATCTGACAACTTCCGAGGTACCCGCTCCCCACGCCGACAACCTTACCGAATCGGCAACTCCTGCCGTCGAGGTTGGACCCATACCATGGTTCAAAACCATGCTTTTGAATCCAACACCCGAAAACCCCACGCCCGTCGCCGCCAGCCCCTCCGAAATCCAGCCCCCTCCCGTCGCGGACCCGTCCCTACCTGTGGATCCAACACCCGAAAACCCCACGCCCGTCGCCGCCAGCCCCTCCGAAATCCAGCCCCCTCCCGTCGCGGACCCGTCCCTACCTGTGGATCCAACACCCGAAGTCTCCGTACCCCACACCGCCACTCAATCCGACACCGTTTCCCCCCCTGCCGCCGCCCAACTGCCTCCCGCCTCCTCGGATACCGCAGCCCCTACCGCCGCGATCTTGCCAACCTCGGATCCAACTCCCGAAGCCCCTGCACCCCTTGTGGTTGCAGGCACCACCGATCCCCCCTATGTTTGGAAACGGTTGGCGGACAACCCACCCGCGAATAAACAGGCATTCACAGCTTTTGCAAGCATTCACGGTTACGTGTGGAGAAGTTCAAAGATCTCTGCATCGTCACCGGTAGCGACGAGTCCTATTCCGTGAAGACCGGGTGGCAATTCGGGTGCATGGTCAGCCACAAGGACATCCCGAGGTCGCGGTTTCTGGCCGGAACCTTGGTGGCGGCTCAAATGAAGAGGGGATGGTTTGTTCTCTGCTGGGGACCGGTCGATGCAAGTGAGACGGAACAACGGTGCAGCCTGTTACGGCTGAATCGACTTCAACCCATCAAAGAGAAACACACTCCATGTCCCCCAGGGAACTCCGATGAATTGTTCATGAAGGAATGTTGGCGTCTCCAGCAGCTGTACAACTTCTCCCCCACGGAAGAAGGCCAACGACCGGTAAATACTTTACTCAACCCAACCCAATTTGTTTTCTCCATTGCACACACGAACTACATGAAATTTCGGAAAGGTGACTGTGTTTTTTTGGCAGGTACGACCATACAATGCCGAGGAGCAAACGGATCAAAACCGGAACCGGTCCGAATTCACGTTGGAGCCCGGAGGCGCCCCCTCCGAGAGGGTGGTTTCAAAGAAGAGGAAGGATCCCCCTTCAAGCAAAACAAGTTCATGCCGGACGCGCGCGCGCCCCCCCCTCGTTGCACGGAATCGCGTTCGGTGCAGGAGATCCACAGGGACGACGAGCATACTTCTCCCGCAGCGGTGGTGGTTCCCCGTCGGCCACGAGATCGCGCCCCCTGGGGTGTTCCACGCACACTCCAGCTCGACGACCCTGTCCCTGCCAGGAATTTTCTGGCTGAGGCGCTCCAAACGGAGCTGGAGCCTCCAAGTCTTCTTCGTGCACGCACACCGCGCGGTGCTCCTAGGCCGTGGACGTCGGAAACACAACCCGCTACTCCCGACAATCCCACTCCCGAGTCTGCCCCTGAGTCGGTGGTGCAAGATTCCACACCCCAGCAACATGGCTTCGCAATTCCCACCAACAACCCGAACCTGACACCGAACTCCGCTGCTCAACAACCTCCACGGGCTCCGAGTCCCTTGGCAACACTTCCCCTTGCGTCCGATGATGGGGTCTCCCAAGTCGTTGCGCAACTCCAACAGAGCCAGCAGGAATTGCTTGAGCGGCAAGCTGCCGCGCACCAGGAGGAGATGCGCCAGCAGCAAGCCTGGTTTCAACAGCAGTTGGTGACTCTCCAATCTCAAACGGTCCATGCGCCGGGCCCGGTGCAAGAGCCGTCCGTGACATCGCACCAAGTGCTTCCCCTTGGTGGTGGGGTTCCCAACATTGTGCCTCCAGCTACTATTGCTGGTGGCTCGGTGAACTCCGGCCCCGCGTTGTCTTCTTATCCCCTTACCAACCCGGGGTTTTCCGGGGCTCCCACGCCCTCCGTGACCACGCAATACCCCTACCCCACAGGCTCCCAAAGCTACCAGAGGATGCTTATGCCACCTCCCGCGTACCCTACGCAGCTACCCGTCCGGTCTCCCTACCCAACTGGGGGGGACTACGTATCCCCGAGGGAGATTGCTATGCAAAATGAGCTCCTCCGCCATAACGAAACCGCCTACCGTGAGCGGATGCAAGCAATTGAGGACCGTGAACTCGAACTCGCGCGTGCCCGCGCCACTGAACGTTTCAAGCAAGAGCAAAGGCGCTGGGGAGGCTTCTAGGCAGTAGTTCTGCTATCCATTACAGACAGAGAGTCTGACCGAAACCTGCAACCTGTATCGCAATGTGCGCATGAGTCCGTAGAGCTCTTTCGTATGAAGTAATATTACATCTTAAGTATTTGTTGTGCTTGCCTTACTAGAGCTTATCTCATGGTAGCTAGATTTCCATCTCGGGAGAACTTGGAATTGCACATATTGCATTTTGTGTTGCATACCCTACGGCGTGTATGGCATATGCTTTATTATAACCTTGTGAATACGTACAAATATGTTAGAATTGTATTCTCCATTTCGGGACCCATTTCCCGAAACAAGAATGTGCAATTAGCGCATGATTCTAGCATCACCGAGCGCTAAAACCTAAATCATCGTTCACATATCAATTTGGATAGGAGCATATCATCACATACCAACTTTTTAAAACTTCTATACAACTTATATTGTAAAATACAAAAAATATGCAAAATCTACCAACTAATTTTGCTTACCATCATTCGTCGGGATGATATCCCGCGACTTCAGAGTAGCGTTCACGATGACGCCAACGAAGCCCGCGGGAGTTCCGACCGGGATAGCGCCGTTGCCCTCCTTATCACTCCATGTCGTGCACGGCTGGGCTATCAAAAACATGGTGGGCTCCTCCTCGCTACCGCGAGAGCGCTTGCGGCTGAATTTTTTCGTGGGCGCCGAAGCCACTTGATCATCGTCCAAAGTTGCAAAATCGATACTTGCGGAAGCCATTTTGTGAATGAAACCAAAATGAAGCAGAGAACTCGAAAATTACTGTAGTGTTTCCAGGCGGCACATATTTATAGTGATCAAACCGCGTCGCAACGATACCGACACAAGCCCAACGATAACACATAGCGGTCACATCGACCATCCACACTTCCACGCCGAATGCCCACATCCGATCGTGCGACCAAAAATAACACCGCGGCCGAAAAGAACTATGCTTGTCTATACGTAAGACGCGTAAATCTCGAGAAAGGTCTGGGACGTAAATTACCCGTAAAGTACGTGGGGGCCTCAAATAGGCCAATTTTACGGCACGGCACGTAAAACCGCCGATTTACTCGAAATCGACAATTTTGCCGGAATCCCCATTACATCCCCAGTTGCGATCTTGGACCAATACTCTATGAAACCCTAGATAACGAAGACAGTTCCGTGGACGACGGCTCGCATGACAGCTGCTCGAGGAAGTATGGTGGCTGATAGTTATAGTGAAGAGTGGGAAGATCGATGTTCCGGTTCGTAGTTTGTATGGACGAAAATGGATTTTCTGAGTGTTAGTAGTAGTGGTGGAATTCCCAATGTGTAATACGTTTTATGGGTAAATCTCAGAAGGGTCCAAGAACGTAAATTACGCGTAAATTACGTGTAGGGTACAACGTATAGACAAGCATAGGAAAAGAACGCTATGCCAACCTGCAAACGCCATGAAAACGTCATGGGTCGCTTCAACAGCCAAATCCAACGCGTCGTCCTCGTCGTTGGACAAACGAGAACAACACTTTTCACGCACGCCAAAAATATAATGAATAAAACCCAATTTGTTTTGGCGATTACCGATATCTTCAAATGGTTCTAGCCACAACACGCGATAGCGAAAAAATCCCCCCCTTCCCCCTTCGCCCCCCTAACCTCTTTACGCGCACCTCGCTCCACATCACTAATTCACCGCCGAAACGCAGCCGCGCCGAGAAGTAGTAAAAACACAAAACATGACGCGAGCCATTCGAATGCTATCGTATTCCCTATCCCTCTCACTTAACCCCCCGCACCGCACATCCCCATCATACGCAACCTCCAATCAAACCACGCGCCGCACACCGCGCACCGCCCACCCGCGCATCCGCGACCGCCATCCTACCAAAAACCCCTTCCCCCCCCCCACGCACCACGCACCACGGTCACCCGCGCAAACGCCCACTCCCCTCCCCCTCCCCAAACACCTTGGACCTTCACCCATCGATAAACCCGACCCCGCATCAAAACGAAAACCGCAACCGCGCCTAGTGGAGATCCCCTAGGTCGACCCGCCTAGTATAGAAATGCATTCTTCCTGGGTAAGATGTTAACAGATCATGAAATTAAAATTCAACAGTGTAACATGAACGATGCATGCATGATTGACATCCCAGATGTGGTATATTTAAATACGGTAATACCTGACCAAATGTCGCGCCACACTGTTGTGGGCAGTGGTGCCGAGGATTTCTCAAGCGGCCAACGATTCGTTTAACAAGTGGCCGGCGAATAACGCCCTACTATTGGCCGGGCTTAACAGTGTACGACTTGAAAAACCGGTCGGCGGTAAGAAAAGCAGGCGTCAATCGACGGCGCCACGTAGACTCTCATTGTGAGCTCAGGAAGGATTTGATTTTCCCCCACATGTACGTTTACGTACCCCCTATAATTACCATTGTCGCTGGCACGTCATCGACAACCAATGGTGTTTTGCCATTTGTACAATTACAAAAGTCGTATTATCTTAGCTGTCTGATGAACTGTCTGATGTGTCACTGTCACACTGCTCCACATGAGTATAAGTCCAGGTGTACTTCTACAAGTCCAGGTGTACTTGTATATGTCCAACTGTACATTATACCCCGTGGTGACATGACTGTCACGAGCAGTGATCGAGCGAGACATCAGGCAGAACAGTCAGACAGGCAAGGCAGGGCGACATGAACATTAAAAATAAAATATTTACCATCGGGTGTAAGATCGCAACTTCCATCTCTAGATTTTAGGGTTTCCGAGGCAAGAGCGAAGAGCGAAAGCTATGTCACTGCAGTTAGGGTTTAGCAGAGCGAACAGTCTACTATAGGCTATCTGGCTATGTGAGCGAAGCTAATGTTTTGTAATTGAAGCTAATTCTACTCGCAGAAGTCGTTCTAATCTTCAGGGGACATCTCAGCCCAGCCAGTCTCCTGCATGGCTTCGCGCGCGTTGGAGTAATTGTAGACGTGGCGGTCGTTTGAAGAAATGTGAGAGATGGTGGGGCCATGGTGATAATGGACGTTGATGACAGCGTTGTTGCCAACGTTCAAATTCTGCATTTGGGGAGCGTTGGGAACCATCATGTTTTCGGGCTGAAAATTCCATTCTGGCGCGGGTGGGGGAAGCGGGGCGACGGGGAAATGGCCGGCGGGATGGGGAATGGGGTAGTGGTGAGGTGCAGGCGGAAGCGGAGGTGGAAAATGGTGAGGAATTGGTTGCGGAAGAATGAATTCAGGGGGACCCTGCTCAGGGGGACCGGCTGCCGGCTGACCGGCATGTTGACGGGGATCGAATTGCGCGCATGCGTACGGCCAGACGTTGGGGGGCAAGTCCTGACCGAAACCGGAGGCGAGCGTTGAGTCTGGACTGTGACGGAGGATCTCGTAGGCGAGCGTTGAGCGTGGAGTCGGTCGAAGATGAACACAAGCGGAAAGGGGTCGACTAGTCGAAGGTCATCATGCGGTCGAGCACTGATCCTGCATGTAAGCAAAAAGTTAGTCATGCATACACATATCGATGCATACACACTTAACGTCAGTCGCAGAAACATTATGCACAAAGATATTCATAGCGGGCAGGGTCACAGCGGCAGGGTCACCGCAGGAGGTGCACAGGAAGATGCAAACAAGAAATGAGCTTGAAATTGCATCAGAACTCCCCTTTGGGTTAATTTCGAAGTTCGAAGCATCGATCTTAGAAATCCAGCTTTCTAGGCATTGATTGGCAGTATCTTTTTGACGATGACAGACGACTGAAAACTCGAACGATCTTGGAAATCTGTTTTTTGAGTTTCCGATTGGCTAGTATTTTATAATGTGACTCGCGATTGAAAAGACGATCGACTGCGTTGATGACAGACGATCATCGTAGACATCTTCACCGTTCGCTTCGCCGTTCGCTGACGCGACGGTAGAGATCACCGTGCGCTGACGCGCCGGTTACAAAACAGCCTGAGGTAGGATAGACTGTGATGACATGTCATGTCATGTCATGACATTGACATGACATGACATGACAATGACATGACATGACATGACAACGACAGCGACATGTCAACGACAGCGACATGACAACGACAGCGACAGCGACAGCGATGACGATGACGATGACGCTTGACGATCGATGACGATGACGATGACGGTCACGACCATCATCATCATCATCATCATCATCATCATCATCATGACAATGAATGAAATGACCTGAACCAAATTGCAAAACCAAATTGCAAAACCAAATTGCAAAACCAAATTGCAAAAACGAAATGGGAAGCGGTGAATATATAAACCACGGTCGTAATGGGGGAAACGATGTAATACGGTCGTAATGGGGGAAACGCTGGAATATAACGTTAACCGTTTGTATAAATTATAAAAATGTAATAATTGAATTCTGAAATACAGCAGCGAGAGCATTGTGCAAAAGCGACAGCAGGCGTGAAAACTACAAAAGTGACGTGGAACCTACTAAAGTGACGTGGCAAGAAGTGCCATTTGAGCTCTGAGAGCAGGACTGCCCTACGATCAATCGAGTGATGAGTCGAAGACGTGCCAGCGACAAGCTAGTTATAGAAGGCACGTCAGACTACATGCTCTGGACTGCGCCTCCGGCACAGTCCAGAGCATGTAGTCTGACGTGCCTTCTATAACTACCTCATATCGACATTATTGATTATTGGGGAAAAAATCGGAGATGGAATCGAAGATCCCCCTCTTTTGAAAAATCGGGAAATATAATTCAGTGGCTCTTAACACTGTGTCATTGTCGAATTCATGAAGCCAGAATCGTAGGCTGTACACTGTACGCTGTACACGACACAGAGTAGAGCGCGAGTAGAGTGCGAAAAAATGAAGCCAGACACTGTGACACTGTACGCTGTATACGATTTCTGTCTCAGTTTTTTTTACGTCTTCATTCTTCAAATCTGAGAAATGTGTGAACGGATTCCGAAAATTCAGTGGCTCTTAACACTGTGTCATTGTCGAATTAATGAAGCCAGAATCGTAGGCTGTACACTGTACGCTGTACACGACACAGAGTAGAGCTGTGACACACGACACAGTGAGCTGTGACACACGACTCAGTGTGTCACTGTACACACGACACGACACGACACGACACGACACGACACGACACGACACGACACGACAGTATAAATAAAATTAAATATAAATATAAAGGTCATCCATGAATGACAAGGTATGACTTCACAGTGCGGTAATAATTAAATTTTAATTATATTTAACCCAAGTCATCAGTGAATAATGAAGGGGGGTCTGGGGGGCGGAGCCCCCAGCGGTAGCCCCCACATTACATGCAGTTCATGCATAAATGACAACGTATGACTTCACACGGCGTTAATAATGTAATTCAGGTCATCAGAGAAAAATGAAGGGGGGGTCTGGGGGGCGGAGCCCCCCAGAGGTACCCAACCCCCTCTTGGTCGCCGCCTCTATTTGCCGCGGGTCTCTCACTCTTCACATGATGATGATGCGGATGATGGATACTCAGGGGGGGGTTTATTTTTTCCCCACCTGTACGTTCACGTACCCCCTATATTAAATATAATGTCATCACTGAAGAGCCTACTGTACTCGACGCGCGTCTCGCTGCTCGCTCTCCCAGAGAGAAACAGAAAGGATTCTGGATTGTTTTCACGATCCTTCGCTTGTGTTCAAATTGTACTAGGCGGATCGATCTCAAAAAGAGATCTCCACTAGGCCATCTGACCGTAGGATCATGTGCGCGACAGTGCTTCGCTTTTTCCTTCCCAACATGCCATGCCATAACGCGAGGGTGGCGTCGCGATAAATGTACGCGACTGCAGTGGCACTGTCATCGTTAGCGTCTGGCGATCGTGAGATCGGAAGTTCGTCTGTGTCGCCCGTTGGGATTCGCGCTTTGCTGATTAAGTAAGGTGAGTAAGTAAGGTAAGGTAATTTGGTCCGGTTCCAAATCATAAGGAGCAGAGGTTTATGTGTAGGGTCTGTAAAATGGAGGGCGACACCTTCTGTCCAATCTAACGTGAGGTGGTACAAGCGAGAAATGCTCGCTGCTTGATACTAAACCGCTCATTGTAGATATATTCGGAGACATGAGAGTATTGTGGTGGCAACCTGCTAAGAGCCTTGGGTGGCTACGGAAAGCTACGGGAATTTAAGAAATCGGAGGGTAAATATTCTTTTAAACCTATTGATGTGGTCACCTTATGCTGTTGTCGTCATTACTTTAACCTCCCTTGTCCGCTGTGAACAATACCAAGCGCGCGACTGATTTCTGACTCTCGCTTCTCTACGCGTATGTGAACCTGAAGAACAAGAAAAATACGAATATGAGGAAACAGGTCTGGCGTCGAGATACCTAAGTTTCCAGTTGAGACCGTTGAAGTTTCACTTTCGGTTTGTCTTCAAGACGAGAAGCTCTGAACATGAAGTCTTCCTCCATGTGCAGGAGTCCACGGGACCCTTTTCGCCAGGTCAAGTTGCTTTCGAGCCCGAGCAATACCCTGCAGATATGGTGAGTGTGTAGTGGTGCTGTATATCCCATGGGCAGCCATTGGACCCCAAAGTCTTTTCAAATGTATGTGGCTGTTATATGCGCAATACAAAACCTATTGAGCACGTATTGCGGTGAATATTAGAACCCCACCAACGGTGTTCTCGCAAGCTACTGACAGAGCACTTTCGACGAAACACAGGCTTGTGAGATCTGCAGGAAGACGTCGGAGGCTGCGAAGATGCTGTTATGTGATTCCTGTGATCTAGGCTTCCATACACACTGCCTTCAACCCCCGTTGAAAGTGCGTTTTCTTTTAAACTTCTCGGTGCTCACGTGGCTTTACTTTTACGATAGTTGGCCTCCCATATCTCGAAATGGGCTGGGCGGCTTATGTTTCCAGTATTTGGCCCTGTGTGGAACCGAAGGGGTCCCAGTGTTTTTTGCCTTCAGAAACGTCTGCTTGCAGACTGCTTCACCAGGCTCTGAATTAGAACAAAACGTCGGAATCAAAAGGTTTTCGAGCAATGAAATCCAAAACAGACGTCGCGCTTTATGCCACCACCTCGTGCATACTTCTCGGGGGTTGGACAGTTGGTCCAGCCCCGCTCATCGAGGAAAGGCACGTCATAGTCGTCGTACCCATCCTCCTTAAGAAGGGACATCCGAATTTTGACGCCTTCGGGGGGGAAGATCCTGATCGCTACCTGGATCACCGAAGGAAGGCTAAGCGCATCATCTCCTTGATGCACTGCGGGAGTGAGGATTCCTTCGATTTCGGGCTTGAGAGTCATGAGATGATGATGTGCAAGTCCTATTCTCACTGTCACGCTGCCGAGGAGAACCTCCGGTGTATGCCATGTGCAGGTGATTCCAAGGGGCGACTGGTTCTGTAGCAAATGCAAATGCCTCGGCGTCACCTCTCCGGTTGCTGCCCACCCTAAAGGCGTCCAGGCAGTGAAGGGGTCGGCCTTCTCCAAGGCACAACAAAGTGGGGCAAACACGAAGACCCGCCACCTCAAAAAGAAGAACGCCATCTCTGACAGTAAGAAGACAGAGCCACCGACAAGGGAACTGGCGGGAGATGGCGGGCAAGCCGAAGGTCCCACTCAGGCGGCTTCGAACAAGCCTGAGATTGCAGTGTGGGGCAGGGTGTGCGCCACCTGTGGTGACGAGGGGATCGTAGCCCTCCTGGTGGGCGCCCGGGCCCGTCAATCGTGCCGTGTTTGTCCTACCTCTCCTGACAACTTGGGGTTCAACGACCTGCCGGTTTTGTGTGCCCAAACTGATCACAGGATGGCTGTGCATGCGCCACCTGCGGTGGCAAAGGGGTGGACGGAGCTCCTATGGTGCCCCAGGCATGTCAACATATATGGCTGTGCTTGCCCAGTATCTGTACGTATCAACAAAAGGGCGTGTAAGATGTATAGTGCACAGTCAATATATGTTTGGAGCAGCCGTGGCCAAGTGCGCCAGTGTTGACACCTATAGAACCCAGCTTTACTGCGATATAGCTTGTGGGCACAAGGTCACTGGCCGGAGTTGGAAGAGTTTTACAGTTGGGATCGAGTTCTACTAAGGCAGGGATTCCAAATTCAACAAGTACCACCTGTATCTTTGTTCCCGACACTTCAATCTGCCTATTGGATGCCTTGACAGCGTTCAGTTGCCCGCTGTTGAAGTATTAAAGTTTAGCCATAAGTCTTACTATTGCGTCATCAGTCGGCATCGTTTAGTGTGGAGTCATATAAATCAAGTGGAGGCCATCTTTTTAGGGGTCTTTAGGGGAGTGGGGTCTTTTAATCGCTGCAAAATACCTCATCCTGCAATTGCGACTGTTCCGACGTTCCATATCGAGTGACACCCTAATAACTAGGGTAGGGCATGTAGCCACAATCATAAGATGGTAAGTGGCTCGGACACAGGTACACTATCTCCTGCTCCAAGTCTCGTCAGTGCGGGTTTATTTGCAGCGGCCTGCATCCAGTTTTCGGCTTCGCGCTTTCCCTCTTCGTCGATTCTTTAAGCAAGTAAGGATTGATGCAATCATTTTTTGATCCGGGGATGGAGAATTTTCAGGTGACGTGTTCCCGCTGTAAGATTCTTCGGCAACACGTGTATTGCAGGGTGAGCTCCACGAGGCCCTATTATCAGAATCGATATCATAGTCTGGTTGGTCGGCTGAAAGACCTGGGCAGTGGCCGATAATCAATCGAAGGTCATTATTGGTCCTGGCTGAACTGATCAATAAACTCTGTATAGCCCGAACCACCCGCCCCGAAGATATCTACACCAGGCCCTGTCACTGGGTGGTGACTCTCTGACAGGGTATGCAAAGGATGGCTAGGTGCTGCTACAAAGTCAGTCTTGCAGTGAGATAGCTCACACCGCGAGTTCTGACGCCCTTTGTCAGTCTTGCAGTGAGATAGCTCACACCGCGAGTCCTGAAGCCCTTTGTCAGTCTTGCAGTGAGATAGCGCACAGTCTTGCAGTGAGATAGCGCACACCGCGAGTCCTGCGGCCCTTTGTCAGTCTTGCAGTGAGATAGCTCACACCGCAGTCCTGCGCCCTTTGTCAGTCTTGCAGTGAGATAGCCGCACACACCGGCGAGTCCTGACGCCCTTGTCAGCTTGCAGTGAGATAGCGCACACTGCGAGTCCTGCGGCCCTTGCCATGTCTTGCAGTGAGATAGCTCACACCGCGAGTCCTGGAAGCCCTTGTCAGTCTCCAGTGAGATAGCGCACACCGCGAGTCCTGACGCCCTTTGTCAGTCTTGCAGTGAGATAGCTCACACCGCGAGTCCTGCGGCCCTTTGTCAGTCTTGCAGTGAGACGTTATATGACCTAATTCGGGTTGGTGGGAATTGGTACAGTGGCCGATGGAGGCGGGCCTTGAATGGGTTTGTTTTTTCTGCAAAGAGAAGACTGTGCCTCTTGCTCAAAGAGCTGGCTCCCCAGTGTCCGCCTGCCCGCCACATGTTTTGGTGAGAGCCTCCCACCTGTTAGTATCATGCATGTGATGTGATTTTAATGGCAGGCTTTGCATCCGTTGGATACAGACACGAGTCAATCCTGGATATTTTGTGCGTCTGTCCACACGAAGCCTGATTTTTATCGGCTCTGAAAGATACAGGCACGAACGGATTTCAATAATATCCTGGATCCAAAACGTCGAAGCCTGTTTTTTTTTTTAATTTGTCCTATGAATTCGGGTTGGACCCGGATCCCTTGTCGACACTGTCAAGCACAAAGAGATTCACTGCGGAAAGTCTTCGCTCGGCTATGCAACCCAAAGGCTTGTGCTCCTTGCAGCGCGACCATGATCTTCTGTCCCCAATACGACTTGAAAGTCGGGGTTGACCATGTTGTTGAGACGATCTCAGGACCGAGTCGGCGCACTCCTCCAAAAACTGCTTTGCTTGTACACCCACCCCCCAAGAGCGTCCACCGCAAAAGGCACCAGCCTGCTGTGCAGGAAGACATCGCCATACAAGCGCGCTTTCCGCCTCTCCTCCGCACCAGCTGTATCTTAGTGCCCGCCCGGGTTGGGGTAGGCGGGCACTAAGACCCCAACCCCCCATCCTCCAGCATTAAGGTGCTACGTGGAACCATCGCGATAAAGGCTAAGCAATCCGGCACGGACGGTGGGGTTCCCCACCAGCTCCTCCCCCCCTCACCAGATACATGATTTGCGGATGGGTACATAACCGGATCAACAAGAGCTGCACCTGGGGATCATCGAGCCGCGCCAGCTTGGAGCCCCCGCCCCAATTGCCACCTCGACGCATCTGTCCCCACCAGAACCCCGAGCATTTTACTGCGTTCCAAAGGAGCCACCGCCCCAGGCATTGGGTCACCAACAGCATCAACCACATCCCGGAAAGCACCACACGCCCCCAATGGGCCGAACAGTTTCAACAACGGAGCCGGGTCCAACCCGGGATCCGTGTACGGGCCAGAATATTTTTCAGGCTCCGGCTCCATCCAAAATGCCGGACCTCCAATTTATCCAGGCTCCGTGCTCCGCCCGAAATTTCGGATCTCCAATTGATCCAGGCTCCACCCCCACCCGTCTCTGATGGAGACGGAACATTTCAGGCTCCACATAGGCGGAGCCGACTCCGTTGTTGACACTGGGGCTGAAGACGGCGCTCTTCTTCACATTCCGCTCCAGCGTGATTCGCAAGCAGCGGGACAAGAGTGTCATAAGCCGCCCGCACGTGAACTAGCTCCCCGACTAAATGGATGTCATCAAGGTAAGCAATGGTGTACACGTCCGGGTGCGCCTGCTAAGCAACCCGAAGCGCTGGCTGTAACGGAGCCGCCATGAAGAACCGGCCCAACGGGTCCCCCTGCCGGGTCCCTTCCTCCGACTGCACCCACCCACCGGAACTCACCACCTGCCCCCCGCCACCCAAGCATCGCCTGGTGCTGGAAGCAGCATGGTGGGGAGGTTGTTCAGTTCGGCTACCACTACCTGGCGCGCAACCTCATGGGCATGTTCACGTATTGCCATACCCTAAAACCCTAAAATACGGTTACCCTGTATGCTGTCGTTTCCCCACACCGGCTGGTTCCGTTGGCGGTGGAGGCATTTGGGGGTCTGGGCATGCTGACCAAGCAAGCAGGTCCTCGAGGAGTGCGCTGAGGTTAGGCAGGACCGGCTCGGTCTGGAGGTCTCAGCAACATGGTTGACTCCAACGTTCATGTCATACCGGGGACATAAGATCATGGTCGTGTTGCATGGAGCACAAGCTTTCACGTTGCACAACAGAGCATTGGAGGACTTGTCCGAAGTGAATATTTTGATGCTGGACGGGCTTGAGTAGCGACCCAGAGTTGAATTGCTTTACGCTTCTGTCGGTAGGAGTTGTTTACTTTAGGAATGTCTGGAATTTCCTTGTAGTTAGGCCACCCGCCTGCTCCCCTCCACAATCACCTCCTCAACGGTTATATATTCGCGGGTATATATTAAGGTCTTAGATACTGGGGGCCAAATTTGAAAAAGAGTTATGAAATTCTAGCTTACTACTTCAATATTCTAGGATTTTCGATTTTTGAGAACGAGCACAAAGCTTCGTAAAGAAAAGGAAAATGTGTTGAGGTAGTGTAGCCCTCTTTTTTTATTATTGTCCTTTATTTCTTTAATCCGCTCTGTCTGTTATTATGCGTCGTTCCCCATATTCTGTACAAGCTTGTCGCGAACCCTATGGCTATTTGGTGTATTTGGTGAATTTGTTTATTTGCTTCCTATTTTCACGAAGCTAAGCATCCATATGCATGTACAATGTTGTATATGTTATATTCAATAATGCTGTGTAAATGGAAATCGGCACCACTTAATACATTAGTTCTTCCCTCTTGCAACGTTTTAGAAGTCCGTGTAATACTAAGCACAACAGTTCTGGAGTGCGCTCGTGTGTGTTGTAGAACAAACCGGCCAAGAAAGGAATCAAGCGGGCGAGCGACCGCGACACCTTTTCAAGTCGATATGCAAAAAAACCAGCGGTGCGAGTACCGCAACATCACACTGCACGCCTTCAGGTGAGTGTTCCCACCTAGCACGCACGCACGAGGATGCAATGATCATGCACAATAAGGAATTTTCATCATATGCTTCTTGTCAGTGTTGTGATAAAGTCATGTACACAATAACCGATTTTGATCCTGTGGACCGTGGAGCATATGACCTTATGATCTCGATGGTTTCGAATTAAAAGTTGACTACTTAAATCAAAGAGTCGGAAACTAGTGGCATTAGTCTGCATCAAGCATTTCTTAATATTCCTAAGCGTGCCCGTTATCGAAGATTTGTAGCTTGGCACATAATTCTTTCTTCATTGTATATTATGCGTGTTCTAAACATGTGCTGGTCATTGACCTTTCACAGGCAAGATGATCATTGATCTCGCAATCAAGCTTTTTGATTTCAAATTCCATGCAAATTTCTACCCCCAGTTCCCAAGACCTTTGACTATCTTGTACTTTTTCATTATTACAGTTCATAACGTTGATTTCGTTTTGGCATGTTGGATTTCTCCATGAGTAGTAAGATGACTCTGTTTGGTAATTTTGATTTCTTTTGTATACTCGATCTCTGTGCCAAAAGGCGCACTGCCCGCATAACTAAAACTCGTAATTAAATAAATAGCTTTTGTCTAGCTGGTGTTGTAGCTAAGCTATCAGCCAGACTGAGTGAAAGTCTATTCTTAAATGTTTACTAGACCAGCCAATTCCGCTGTCAGGTCGATGTACTGCAGGCCTGCACTGCCAAGGACAGTTGTGATCGTTTATAACAACGAATGTCCAGCACCGTATTTCTGCACGTCAGATTCATAGCTATCACGTGTATGCTTTTATATTATTATATGTTTTTATGCATTTGAAAATTTGTGTACGGCTTGGTCGCCCCTGAGTTGTTGCATGCCTTTGCATGGGTCTGCTTACTTCGCTGTTTTGATTCTTCTCCCTCCTGTGCCAATTTTGTTTCAGCTTATTTTTCTCCGGTTTCCTCCTTTTCCATCCATGTGTCCTGCTTCCCTTTCCCACTGTTCCATTTGTTCGAGTATTTCGATGTTCAATACGCTGCATGCTTCTCACTAACCTGAAAAAACTATTCACTCTATGTTGGCCTGCAACCCCTTCGCTATTCCTAATTGGTTCATTTACGTGCGCGTGGGGATCGAGGTTCAGGCCACTGGAGAAGCTTTGGGGACGTCCTCGCTAGCGTCAGCAACACCTCGATGCTCAACTTCAAAAAGCCCAACTACACAAACAACGGCACTGCCCAGCAAGAAAAAGGATGCGCATGGGGAGCCATATGCGGTGGATTTAGCGCCGGTGGCGATTCTTGTCAGCAAGAAAAAAGATGCACATGGGGAGCCATATGCGGTGGATTTAGCGCCGGTGGCGACTCTTGTCAGCAAGAAAAAGGATGCGCATGGGGAGCCATATGCGGTGGATTTAGCGCCGGTGGCGACTCTTATCAGGACTCCTACCACCGCTCTAGGGACTGATTGCCCTGGAATGACTGGTATTGATCTGAACATCCAAACAGAGGCAGTGGCGGGGACGGATATGGTCGATTTCATTGACGTGATGCACGACGGACAAGTATCCGGCTGTTGGTTCGCTGGTGATCAAGTGGCGGAATGCTCAGCCAACCAGACGCAAGATGAGACATCTGGCAAACTGCCACTGCCAGAGAACGCCCCAGGGGGCAGCCCGAGAGTGCTGGATGATGGAGCGTGCGATGCAGATGTGGCCACCAGCACGCTCGCTGCAGATGTGGCCACCAGCACGCTCGCTGCAGATGTGGCCACCAGCACGCTCGCTGCAGATGTGGCCACCAGCACGCTCGCTGCAGATGTGGCCACCAGCACGCTCGCTGCAGATGTGGCCACCAGCAGATTGCATGCAGAGGAAGCCTCGACGGGAAGGTCGCAGCAGCTTGCGCTTGAAGCCCAGATGCCGCAACATGTACGGGGGCTCACTTCGGGTATCGCAGCAACGCAGCGCCTTGGACCAAGTGCAGAGGGGGTCGCTCAAGGCACAGGACAAGCAGGGGGTAGGATGCCCCAAGTAGCGGGGGCCATGCAGGGCGCAGTCAGGCTGGGGGGCATTGGGCTCAGTGCTGTGATGGACGCCGAGGATGCACCAGGAGGCGGGGCGGGCATTGGGCTTGGACCAGCAGGCTCCGCACCGTTGCGCGCGAAGGAGGTGCAAGAGGATGAGCTGTGGGTCAAAGCGCAGGCGACAAAGTCAAGCGCGGTGCTCGAAGGAGGGCTAGGAACGGAGCGGGATGGGTTAGGAGGGCGAAGTGTGTCAGGCATTTCTGTTAAGCAAGGGCGTTCTGGGGGCGGGGAGAAGAATGTTGAGCTGGCGGTGGCTCCGAAGCGGCCGAAGGCGGCCTGTGGCAACACCCTAGCGTTGCTCCTAGAGGTGCGCAGTTCGACTGCCTTCTGCAGGGCTTAGTGATGTCGACGTGGTCTTCTGTATCCTGCTGCACCCAAAATGGGATGCCCGGGGTACTCAGAATCCATGTGCGGTCGCGGGCACAGCTAAGAGTCCTCGCAGCAGTCCTGCTCCTGAGCTTGGAATGCAGCGCCATGCGTGACAGTCCTGCTCCTGAGCTTGGAATGCAGCGCCATGCGTGGGTTAATTCTCGCAGCAGTCCTGCTCCTGAGCTTGGAATGCAGCGCCATGCGTGGGTTAATTGCACCGCAGCAGTCCTGCTCCTGAGCTTGGAATGCAGCGCCATGAGTGGGTTAATTCTCGCAGCAGTCCTGCTCCTGAGCTTGGAATGCAGCGCCATGAGTGGGTTAATTTAGCCGCAGCAGTCCTGCTCCTGAGCTTGGAATGCAGCGCCATGCGTGGGTTAATTGCGCCGCAGCAGTCCTGCTCCTGAGCTTGGAATGCAGCGCCATGCGTGGAGTTAATTGCGCCGGCAGTCCTGCTCCTGAGCTTGGAATGCAGCGCCATGAGTGGGTTAATTTCGCAGCAGTCTGCTCCTGAGCTTGAATGCAGCGCCATGAGTGGAGATGCGCCGCAGTCCTGCTCCTGAGCTTGAATGCAGCGCCGTGGGTTAATTGCGCCGCAGCAGTCCTGCTCCTGAGCTCGGATTGCAGCGTCATGCGTGGGTTAATTGCGCCGCATTAGTCCTGCTCCTGAGTTTGGTTGCAGCGCCATGAGTGGGTTAATTGCGCCGCAGCAGTCGTGCTCCGGAGCTTGGAATGCAGCGCCATGAGTGGATTAATTCTCGCAGCAGCAGTCCTGCTCCTGAGCTTGGAATGCAGCGCCATGCGTGGGTTAATTGCGCCGCAGCAGTCCTGCTCCTGAGCTCGGATTGCAGTGCCATGCGTGGGTTAATTGCGCGCAGCAGTCCTGCTCCTGAGTTTGGTTGCAGCGCCATGAGTGGGTTAATTCTCGCAGCAGTCCTGCTCCTGAGCTTGGAATGCAGCGCCATGCGTGGGTTATGCGCAGCAGTCCTGCTCCTGAGCTTGGAATGCAGTGCCATGAGTGGGTTAATTGCACCGCAGCAGTCCTGCTCCTGAGCTTGGAATGCAGCGCCATGGTGGGGTAATTCTTGCAGCAGTCCTGCTCCTGAGCTTGGAATGCAGCGCCATGCGTGGGTTGTGGCCGCAGCAGTCCTGCTCCTGAGCTTGGAATGCAGCGCCATGCGTGGGTTAATTGCGCCGCAGCAGTCCTGCTCCTGAGCTTGGAATGCAGCGCCATGAGTGGGTTAATTGCGCCGCAGCAGTCCTGCTCCTGAGCTTGGAATGCAGCGCCATGCGTGGGTTAATTGCGCCGCAGCAGGAATCAGGACGCCACTACATTACAAGTGGCTTGCTTTGTCGCTATACATTAGGATGTGCTTGCCACAACAGCCAATTAGACGAATGCCATGGTGCGCAGGCAGCGCAGGTATACATTCCACCTATGTGGAGTGCGGGTGAGGAGATGTGAGGAGTAGTGGCCGCGAACGGATAGCTCATGCATGTCTGCCTGAGAAGGTGGCCCATTGGGCTGATGAGAAGAGGCTGTTGCATGGGCGACCCTGCAGGGCGCCGACTTCGAGCACTCCGCGCGCAAGCCCATCCAGCCTTCAGGCATCGCCGACGCGGGGGCCAAGCTCACCAAGCCTAGCGGTAGGCCACGCAGTGCACACACATTAGGAAGTGGGCAGGCTGCACGGAGAGGATGAGCACGCATCCACCATCCGAACTCTCAGTGCTGACCCTTGGCGTACTGGTATTTCTGATGAAATCGGGCTGCATAGTATTTTGAGAAGTTCCGTGTCCCCTAGATTGAGCTTTGGTTTTCTTGGACCGTTGGATCAAGAGCGTTTTTTGCGGTTTCCGTTGATGGAAAGCGTCGGTGTTGTGCTTCCTGAAGAGTCGAGGCGGTCATGGGAGAGACGATATTGGAGGATAGGTCAGGCAGCGGGATCTGCACCATAATTCGTAGCAAGTATCGTAGAATAAGTCAACATGTGGCAAGCTGGTTAGTGCGTTGTCTCCGACAGAGCTGCTGCTTGGCCAGTGGTCCGTGCAACATTGTGGACGGAATTGTGCGCTTGACGGCCATTTCACGCGCCCTTCCCATACCTACTTGTGCCCTCCTGAACCGTGAGGTGCGTTCGTTATTGCGTAAAGCTGTGTTCTGGATTATTCTTTATGACTGCAGAGCTCTACAGGTTTCTGATCATACTTGTAGATTCGCTTTCCAATCGAGATGTGTTCCACCGGAAGTAGCGGTATTATTTTCCATTTTGAGGGAAGTTCCCTCCACCTAGCTCCTTGGGGCGCTTGGGGTAGGCAAAGATGGAGGGTTTGCTGGCGGTGGGAGGAGGCAGGCCCGATGTGGCAAGGGCGCGTGTGCCTAGATAAGTGGAAGGCCACAGAATGCCGCATTGCTGTACATCCTCCGGGCGCGGCCTACCATGCCGCTGTGCAGGAAGCGTTTTCTGGGTGGAGCTTGGAGGAAATGTCTATGAGGTAACCAACTTATTTTCCTCCGAATCGGTAGTGCCCAGTGACCAAGAGGGCCTGAAGATAACTCCAGTCCTGCGAAGAGCGTAGTTTGTGCTGTGCGGGCACTCGCTTGTAGCGAGGTGCAGAGACAGGGGAGTGCGGTTTCTCGGGCACAGGGTGGAAGAGGCAGTCACCAAGCTTCCTGCAATGCTCGACTTGTCTTCTGCCAAAACAAAGTGGAAAGTGGAGAAAACTCCGATGGCCCTGCTGCAGCTCACCCCGATGAACGCTGCTGAGGAGAAGCCGTTCTCGAACTTGCTGGACCGTCTGAGTGCTAGCACTCCCTCAGCCACTGCATATGTTGACCTGAACGAGCCTGGAGGTCCTTCCTGATGCGCCCGCC